>JAECUM010057182.1:0-33714 GCA_016617855.1 Megalonaias nervosa
GTTTCGTTTCCTTTTTTCAGATATAACAAGACATGATTCAGATGATGTAAGACCTTTTTTGTATGGATAATGCTTATATAGACCTTATTTTTTATGCCACTTGGGCGACAGCAAGTCTCTTCATTGAAATGTATTTATTAATAAAGGAAGGAAATCCGAAAGGTCACCCTCAGCACTAACTTAGAGATGACAAGTTAACTGGATGTTCTTCAAAAGTTGTTATGTCGTGCGTTACACGTGTTAAAACAAAGACGTCAGTATTTTGTAAGTCTAGAACATCGACTTCCTGGTACATTAAAAAGTACAGTTTGGTGGTACAATTGATGCTGGGAAAATAAAGTCCTACTTTTCACAATGCTCGAGGCAGATAGAAGCAAGGTCACTGCATAAAGAGAGAAATAGAACGGATTAAGTGTCCATAATGTTTCATATTCAATCTTACAGTTTGGACACAAAGACTTTGGATATCAACAAGCTTACATTATATCCTTTTTGAATGAATGTTTTATACATATACTTGGTATTTCAAGAAAGTGCTCAAACGATGAAAAGCATGCTGTTGAAGGCACGTGACTGCAAGGTCTTAAACCAACGATATATTAAGCAACGAAGATGAAGCGTCTGATGCATCTTGTTCTACCGAACTGAAAGCAAGATTTGTTACTCTACGTTCAACCGCGTCATGGAGGCAATTTTGATTTTCGCTATTTTTATTATCGCGAACACCAGACCAATGCCAGCATTATTTTTACCATCACAGAAATGTGAGTACGAAATCAAAGCCCTAGGTCAATACAGCCAATTCGATATGCATGAACAGCCACTTGAAACGTTTGCAAGAGTCACAACTATGGAAACGAGCAACAACACTGAATGCTACATAAACACAACTGAGGTTGCAGACAGCTTCAACTTTGCCGAGGATCCAGTAATCGCTATTTTCGCAATGTCATGTAGGCACGCTACTCTAGTGTATTTTACACCGTTCAGTGAACCAAAACACGCTAATGCAATAGGTTATTTACAAATAGAAAAATGCAACTTAAGTTACGAGAGTGTAGATCAAATTTCGAGATCGATGGATATGCGTGTCATAAGCCTCATTAATACTCAGATCTTTAAACCTTCTAATGATACCTCAGCAGACTGTCTGGGGCTACATGAAATGGCTGCGTACGTGTTCCACAATTCGCAGTATCCTCCTCCGAACTTTACGGAAATTATTCCTTGCAATGAGGTGTTTCCTGAACTGGCAGAAGCATCTTTCGCGAATATGTCATGGAGAGAACTACCTAGCTTCCTTCAGGAGCGATTAATAAACCTGCAGGCTCTAGAAGTCCCATACAGCAACTTTACCGTTCCTCCGCACTTTCCCTGGACAAAAGAGGAACACAAACTTCCAAGGAATCTCTCTCGAACCAGATATTTTCAGAACCATTATAGCGAGGCATTTGGTCTTGATATTCCAGCGAACATATTCAGACGGTATTTTAATCTCGACTATAACCAAATATCAGATCTTAGAAACTTCTCCTTTAATGGATATTTACACATGTTAACGATCAAAAGCAACCACTTAACTCATGTCGGAGTAAAAACATTTCGGAATATAAGTGGACTGCAGCATTTAGACCTTTCACAAAATGAGCTAGAGCGTATTCCAATGGGCATATTTGATGGTCTAGTTTCGCTTAAGTATCTTAAACTACAAGAAAATAGAATACGAAAATTGGACACTGGAATGTTTGACTCTTTACGTTCGCTTACATATCTGAACATCGCCAACAATTCGATCTCAATGCTTCAAAAAGGGTTGTTTACCAGGCTTTGGAACCTGAAGGTATTATACCTGGCGTACAACAATATTTCAGTTATTGAAACAGAGACTTTCCCGGTTGATTCCATTACTCTAAAATATATTTACCTAAACAATAACCCTTTGGTGTCCATGCCAGAGTTTATTTTTTGGATTCGAAGTCTGTCTCTTGTTGACCTTCAGTCAACCTTGATATCGTTTAGAAATTTTGGTGACTTTATAGACAGTATAGAATATAGTAGACTCGCCGAGACGGTCGTTGAGTCATCGAGTAGCTCGGATATAAATATTGATAAGAAAGGGGACCAAATCAGACTTATCGATCTGAGTAACGCTAGGGTAGAAGATCTCTGCATACAGAATATCACTTTAAAAAGACAAAAGAAACTTATCCTCATGATACAAAACTTTATATTCAAACTCGACGGGAATCCATTATTTTGCAGTTGCAAGATTATTTCGTTCCAACGATTCATTTATGACCTTCTGAAAAATAAAACTATAAAAGGAGATGAATACTATTTCACAGAATGGAAATGTGAATCCCCTGTAGAGCTGCGAGGACGAAGAATGCTGGATGTCAAGCCGGAAGAAACCTACTGTCCGATAAATATGTCCGGATGCCCAGAAGACTGTTCTTGTTACAAACGTTCTGTCAACATAAACATAATAGTGGATTGTCGACGGCGCAATTTGTCCGATCTACATCATGTAATGCCTCAGGGAGATCTAGAACTCTGGTACAGTGGAAATGAGATCAAGAGCTTAAACGACATGGACTATTTGGGATTTGTTAAAGTTCTAGATTTAAGCGAAAACAGCATTAGCAAATTAGAAGCCTCGGCCATCAAACACCTTAATAACGTGCAAAAACTGTATCTTCATTCAAATTTGTTGGCATATTTGCCACAAGCTATTGCTGACATAAAATTTGAAATCTTGACCTTAAAGCACAATCCTTTGAAATGTGATTGCCGCACTCTTTGGATGAAAGACTTAATGAAAATACGAAAAGACACCATTGTCGATTGGAGTGATACAAAATGTAATGATAAAAAAGAGGAAGGAAGACAATTTTTATCAGTTCCGGATGATGAATTTGTGTGCGAAGAGGACTTCGACTCTCTACGTCTCGTTATTATCCCAACCGTCACAAGCACTTGCATTCTTATCACAGTTATCTTGATACTTGTAATTGTCTATGCATATCGATTGGAATTTAAGGTTCTAATATACATCTACTTTGGTGTCCATCCTTTCGACAAAGACACGGCAAATAAGGATGAGGAGGTTGATGCAGTCATAGTACATTCAGGAAAACTGACCGATTGGGTCATGAATCACATCGTGGACATCCTTGAAGGAGGGAATTATAATTTCCGAGTATGCGACATGGCTCGTGATTTTGTAATAGGCTTCACGTTTCAAGAAAATTTGAATCAGGTCGCTAGACACAGTAAACGGATGATACTACTTATTTCTGAAGATTGGAAAACGGACGATGAAACTTTCAAAGTTGCATGGAATATCGCCCAAGAAAAAATCAAAGAATCCAAATCAAACTTCGGCATTATTATAATCCACGGTGTGACAGCAAAACAAATAAAAGACAAGGCACTTTTGAGATTCATAAAAAGAGGAAGGTGTATTGAATCCAGGCATAGGTTGTTCGTGGAGAAAATTATTTATTCTATGCCCATAAAGGATACGTATAGGCAAAAGAGAAAACCGAATACCAAGAGTTTAATACAAAGAGAATTCTCCATAAACGAGGGACAGGTAGATGACGAAAGGATCCACGCCTATGTTACATATTCAGATCAAGATCTAGAATTCGTTACAAGAGAATTGGCACCGGAGCTAGAAAGGAGGGGATATAGGCTGTGTCTCCCCGACCGGGACTTCATACCCGGTGCTTCAAAGGAGGAGAATATTCTGAAAGCGATAGATGTTTCGCTTAGAACGGTGTTTGTGCTATCCGGATCACATATTAATGATGAGTGGTCACTCTTCACCTTCATAACTGCTTGTGAGAAGTCTCTCAGAGAGAAGACCAACTACCTGATCGTCATCGTGCGTGAAAACGTTGACCTCGCCACTATGGATGAACAGGTCAAACATTATCTCAAGACATACATCAGTCTTAATGTGAAAGACAGGTGGTTTTGGCCCAAACTTTTCAACGGGCTGCCACCTACCGACCGGAACCATGCTAATGGGCATACCTCGCCACTTTTCATGTCCAGATGCATTGCTCCTGATGATGTAGCGATGGAAATGAAAAAAGTACTCGATCGTCATGAGTATTGTCAAACGAGATTCTAGGGTACTTCTGTTTTCTCCCGATCATCTTTTCATAATACGAGCTTCTATCACCTACCCCCACTGTCGGCGTTAAATTTATGTTACGTCAAATCTGCTTTATCCACATTTAGGTGATCTGACAATGTTAGTTTTGGTTGAATTGAGATTAGTCTTACATGTCAAGAACTTACACACACACACACACACACGCACACACTGGTCATTATGCAGGGAAAAGAGGCAGAGTGTTATATATATATATATATATATATATATATATATATATATATATATATATATATATATATATATTGATTGCTAATTAATTAGGCTCTGACAGGTGCTTGTTAACACCTTGTATAGACAATTACTTATGAGAAGAAACTTCTCATTTTAATTGTCAATGGAAACGTTTTAATGTAGTACGGAAGAAAGTTTATTCTTCTACATCACTCATTTCTTTGCAAATTAGTACTTATCATATTGACGTAAGTAAACCAATATATCATATAGAGTTCATTGATTGTGTTTATTATTCTTTTTCTGAATTATTATACGCGGGGAGTCTCATTGGTTCAGTTGATCAGACATCTGAGTGCTAATCCAAGGCTTCTGGGTTCGATACATTCCAAGTCAGCCGGATCAGCTTCTTCGACGTATCTACGAGAAGGCATTTAGCATCGATTTCTTCAGCATGATTTAGTCACTAATGTGTTTAAAGTGTCGTAATATTCGCAAATGTATAGTTGGTAGAAACTGACTGACATTTCTTTCAGCACCTCTTAGATACAGAGATTCAACATAAAATGATGTTGTTGTCTTGAATGTAAATTTGTCAGCTTTACTCATTAGCCAATTTTGCTTAAACTGAAGGTCGACAAGTTCCATGTATATACTGGTATCCTTGAGTCTGTAGATTCAGCTCTTTTTTTTTTAATGTTTGCTGAACAAGGCCAGAAAAAATAAGACCATTTCGCCAATGTTTCTATAAATTGTTTTTCTACTATTTGAAAGCTCAAGTAAACAACTAAGTTACAGTTTTTTATTGTATATTTCATGTGTAGGTTATATTTTGTCTAAGAAATATTTTTTTTTCTTGTTCATCTCTATCAATATGTCAGTTTATATTATGTTATATATATATATATATATATATATATATATATATATATATATAGTATATATATATATATATATATATATATATATATATATATATATATTGAACCTCATTATTATGTTCCAGTATATTCTGTTGATCAAAGGCGCTTTGGTTTCTTTTAGTTTTTTGCATTCGCTTTTGAGCAGTTGAGATCATTTTGTACAGATCCTCATGATCTGACAGGTCTAGTTCGTTTTACGATTCATTTTTTATCACATAAAGACATTCTCAAGCAACTTTTAGTTTCTTTATTATGCTCTTTACATGCATGTCACATTTTGTACATGAATGTCACATCTGTACATGCATGTTACATTCTGTACATGCATGGCACATTTTGTACGTACAAACCAATTGTAAAATATAGCCTTCCTTAATTCCAAGCGTCAAATACTACCGCACTGTTCGATGCATAAATTTAAATTTGGTACAAAATGGACAATTGCTGCGTTTTACTTCAGTATCAAGAAAATAAACAACACTTTTTTTCTACGAATAAAGTTACACTGACACAAATAGCATGTACAATAACTGACCTATTCCCGTTCCTAAAGTTGGAAGCAGAGTACAAAGATACTATACCAGTATCATTTACATAGGAACATAAATCGATTTTTCTTTTGTTTTATTTATTACACTTTACAAACAAAGTCCCCAAGCAATTGTAAGCAAATAGCTAAGTAAAAGGGAACTATTCCTTGATCTGGAAAGTGAAAACTGCGCATAAAAAGACGATAAAGTCAATGAGGGTTAACGTTGTTGCCTAGATCCAAACAATTTTCACATGAACGTGAAACAAGATAACCAGTTTACCGCATGACTACTGCCCTATTAGGTCGCAATACCCATATTATATTTCTTCTATATGCGTCTAAGTTAATGGCACCTCATCACATTAATGTGAGAATTTAAAGTTATGGCCTAATGACCGAATTATCTGTGTGTGTTTATGTCATTAATCTACATTATTCTGAGGTATCGTCCAATTTAATGACTACGATTTTTCAAAGGAAAAAATACAATCTTTCATTTGGGCTCATTCTAAATGGAATTCGAATAAATTCGTCGAATAATTTACACCCTTTTTTAAGCAAAAAAATATTTAGATTTTGTTTTATGTATTTTTATCAAATTTAATTTTACTATAAGGTCCACTAAAGAAAGTCTGGAAATCAAATCTGGATATTTACCTTAGGTCCTTATATATATATATATATATATATATATATATATATATATATATATATATATATATATATATATATATATATATATATATATATATATATATACATACATACATACATACATGTATGTATATATATCGCAAAGGACCCAAAATCATTTAAAGCAAAGAGGTTTTTCGTATTCAAACCGGAATTCCTAAATTGAGCCTTGTTATCTTCTCTCTGTCACTTGCTATACAATTGTTGGCGATGTCCCGTTTAATCCTGGTTGACGATGTCCCCGTGTTCACAACGTAGATAGGTCATCAGGCTATTTATAAGCATGCATACATTAATCGTACCTCTCCCACTACTATAAAGTGTGCATCCTTGCATGCATATCAGGAATGTTGTTGTTGTTGTTGTTGTAGGGTTTAACGCCATTTTTCAGCACATGATAGGCTATACATGGCGGCCAGTATAATTGGTGGAGAAAGAACCCTGGAAAACCCCGGGAAGAACCACTGACCCACGAGAAGCTACTATCAGGAATGTAAATGTCAACATTTTGCGGGATAGTACATTCTTTAGCTGGATAAGACTTTGGGCTAGGTTAAAATATATAATGATCACAGTTGTACTACAATGTAACTAGAATAGCGTGTAGCCGTAACATATACTAGAAATAATGATTTGTGATCCATACATAACTTTATTAAACAATTCTTCTGCTTTTATTGTTATCCTTCGAATACATTCCCCGGTCACATTGACGTTGGAATATAAGATTATTGCCTCCTGAATCACGACCTCCTAAGGACGAAAGTCGTCTTCTGTCCATATTGTACCGACAAAGGGCAAAAACTCTTGCGCATCATCTACCTATGCTGCCTACAGGTGGCGTCAGTTTAATCCTTGCGTGCGAACTTACAAACATCGTTTATTTCGCCTCCCGAAACCAGGTGAACATTGGTGCTATTTGCATCCCATACATTGAGGATTTTGTTAGTTTCTGTTGTGTTACGGGTTATTCTACAAGTGGTATACATTATTGTCTAATTTTGACCAAAATTATGTGAATTTGATTCACCTATGCGGACTTACTTCTCTGACCGAATGGCCCTATACGGCTACATTGTATTAGAAGATGTTGATGCTCCTGTTCGTGTGCACTGTCTGAAGACGTGAGTAGCAGAATTTATGGGGCATTTCCGAACTCAGAATTTCCACTAACACAATCCCCTCTTTTTCACAGGCGTACAGGGCAAGACCACAGTTGGCTACGACGATAGAGAAGTCAGCCTTTCCATCCGTATTCCCCACAGTTGGAGATATAATTGCCGAGTCTTTCTGCCAAGATTAGTGACCTAGGAAATTCCAGATGCTGTTTTTATTCTGTTAACATCTAGCTTTCTTTGCAGTCTCCCAATCCATATGCATGAAGACGATCTACTAATCCGTTTCGAAGTCAGCTTTACCAAGAGGATATGAAGTAAAGTTTCTCTACACCGACATCTGTGGTCTCTCGCCGTTGACTCGAGCTCCCGACAGCATTGTATCGGTCTCCTACTGCCAGGCGAGTAGGCGATAAAATTGTTCCAGTGACCTACATGCCGTCTCCGTTGACCCAGCCTACCATCGGTTTAGATCAGATGGCTTTTGTGGTCCTTATGACAAGGTCCTGTTTCGTCGCCAGGAATTAGTTGCTGTCAGTTGGCATTGAAAAAGTCGGCATTAGACCTGTCTCCTGAATAAACACACGCTAAGAGGCTTTCAAACAGGACCTGGTACGTTTGCACATATTTTGTCTGAAAGATGTTTGAGCCAATTTCTGGAGCTTAATGACGACTCTTTCTCCCAGTTAAACGCGGCAAAGAGGACATAATCCCTCAAGATTGTGGTTGACGTGGATATTATGAACGTCATACTCCGGACAAATCGCTAGGACAGATTCGCCTTGTGATAATCTCTGCTCGTGAGATAAGAGTAATCTCTCAGAGCCTTGCCTTGACTGCCATATCTCTACCAAAGAAATCGTCGAGGCCATCAGTTGGCATACACATGAATCTTCTAGAGTTTTATCCAAGATACTTGGCTCCACAGCGAGTAACTCTGGATTTGGCAGACTCGGTCACACAAGCGACTAACAGACCCAATTGACACCAACACATCGTCACGAAAAGAACCCCGCAGTTTTTTCTGGATTTACGCGAAAATTATACGTGGCAGGATTATTTCGTCATTCCCTACGATTGTCCCATCGTCTCTGATTATGCTGCTCGCAATTAGGAGAATAGATTAACCTTCGTATGGGGAAGCCAGTATTCTCCCCTCAGAGGTTACCTGGGGAATAGTTTGGTTGCTCAACCTTCACTCCGCCTATTACCTATTCCCTTAACGTAAATATGATCGGGAACATATTCAAACGAGAAAGCATGTTTTGTCTAATAAATTATGTTTCTCTTATAATTACCCGTTCACATTACTTTACTACCCTTCCATCCTCCCCGCAATGCAAGCATCCTGTTACGCTATGTTTCGCTCAGCTTGAACAGGCGCCACCTGTAGGCTGCAAGGGAAAGTAATGGGCAAGAGTTATTGCTCTTTGTCTACATACTATACACAGAAAGACTAATTTTGTCTTTGGGAGGGCTAGATTCGGGAGGCAGTAGAGCTTATATTTCTAATGTTAATGTGATAAAGTAAGCATTGTAGAAGAACCATATTTTACTTAAAAAATTAATTTTCTTATGTTATATTGTAAGCTAATGATAATTAATAAGCAAAAGTAATCGCATGGTTTGCATGATTATTTTGCTTCAAAGGTATACAGGCAGTCAACAACGAGTGAAAGAGAAGTAAATTTGGACAAGAAGTGTAGTTCACCACATTGGGTTGATTGTTTTCACTCGAAACAAATGTATGTTGTTTGACGCTATGTTTAAATGTTGAAATCTTTCAATTTAAAACAGACTTCGATATTTGCATTTTATATTTTCCAAACTTACTGTAATCTTTAGTTTTGTTTATTTGAAGAAACATCTTATTTTAGACAGAGGACAAAATTGCAATATATTGCACAAATGTAGTAAAGAGAAGCGATGAATGAAAATAATATACACGTATGCACAAAGCGTTTATATAGCTTAAGATTTTCAAAAATAAATTTATACCTTCTTGAAACTATTCTGTCTTGATAGTAAAATACAAGTAAGTTCCCTGCGTTTGAACGTTCTCTATGCCACTGCCCGCCATGCTTAACTTGGTACATTTTGTTTCGCTTAAGTTATTGAAATCTTAAGTATACAGATGAGAAACTATTTTTGAACATACCAAAATATGCATATGTGCACATCATTTTGTGTGTGTGGGAAATATACAATGCTAATATACAATGATGATAGTCAGTGAAGCATGTTACGTGCCAACATAGTTTCACCTAAATATAGCCTTAGTTGTCATATAGATTGTCTTTGTTATTGTTTATGATGTTTTGAAATATAAGCACTCTCAGTTTTGTCAAGATATTGATATCAGTGCATTGTTGAACTATCATATTTCATCATGAATTAACACATATTTTTATTTCGCCAAAAATATACATAGAAACATAAAGAAATTTTTGGAGGGTATCATGTTTGATAGATGTTCTTCCTGGTAATAAATATTTTTATACAATTGTTTCGTTTATTTACGTTATGTGTCGGCATAGTCACCTGATAAGAAGTTCTTTCTTTTGAAGATATCTTCCATCGTAGCGTAAAGACATTGCATAATTGTAATATCAAACATTAATGCATTATATATTAAGAATACGATCCAGGGTCTCTCTCTCTCTCTCTCTCTCTCTCTCTCTCTCTCTCTCTCTCTCTCTCCGTTTGAATGTGTTTTGTTTGTATGTTTTATTTATGTACGTATGCATACATACATACATACATACATACATACATACGTACATACATACATACATACATCAACAATCTTCTTATGACTGCGCTTAAAGTATATTCATTTTAATGGGCTATTTTGAAAGAGATACTCCTTAGATACAATAACTAGGCTTCCGTAGGAAGTGCACTTGTTCACTGCAGATATATTGCGTCTGAAATGAGTCATACGTATTAAATTAAATTCCTAAACCATTGTTCATTGAACAGAGATGTAAAACAGATTGCCTATCCTGATCCTATAGCGGTTTTTGTAATGAATATGCTTTACGTTAATTTAGTGGCAAAATTCAACAAGGGAAAATATCTTTATCTCTCTAAAAGCGTGAGCCTACTTCAATTTATGCATGTCAGGCAAAAAGAATGTAACAAACAATGTGTATACGAAAGAAGTAGTGTTTGCTTTTGTTCTTCTTGTACTGGATTTAAAAAAGAAATATTCTTTAAATTTGTATAGTACACATATAAATAAGCAGATCAACTTCGATATAATCGTACCAGCAAATATCAGTGTGTTTTAGTGCATATTTCCTACATCCAAGACACTCAACTACACCCATCCTCATACAATGACTTATAAATCACAACCAGCAACTCCATCCCATAGGTGATTCGTGGTTATGTCTTTGCTGTGTAAAATGAGATTTGGTCAAGCAATAGTCGAGCATGTCATTGATTGTAACGTGCATTACCAGGACCCATTGTGAGGAATACCACCCCACCCCCTTTGCAGATAGCTACTGTTAGGGCCAGATACGTTTCCTCAAATTACGATTTAGAAGGAAATTAAAACAGAGACGGAAGTGCCGAAGAAGGATTGTAGTACAATATCTCTACACTGCAGTCCAAAGGGTCGGTATTAAAAGTCATACTTGTATCGTTCGTGGAAAAATTATTGTTTATCATTGGGTAGTAAAGATAATAATAGGATATAAAGAATATGATCTCCAATAATTTATTATATATTACATGCATATATGAATCAATGGATGGATGAATGAAAATTTCGGATACATAAAATTTTGATGACATTGAACTAGTGAAATAGTCAGCAATTATCAATAGGAGTTGTTTTCCTTGCACCATTTCTTCTTGGTTTCAGTTGGGTGCATATAAACTATGATGTCTTGTGTACTCTATTTCAATTTGAATTACTGACTTCTGTGTACATTTTGATTTGAATTACTAACTTACGTGTACATTTTGATTTGAATTACTGACTTCTGTGTACATTTTGATTTGAATTACTGGCTTCTGTGTAAATTTTTATTTGAACTAATGACCTCTGTGTACATTTTGTTCGACGTCTTGTAAAACTAAATTTTACTCGTACTGTTCGAGGACTATTAGGAATTTTAGCGGAAGCATTTAATCTTATTTGGATTTTCTTAATATAAATCTATTAAGCAGAGGGGCTTGAACAAGTGTTTCTTCGCGATGAGATTTAGGAAACGATTTGAATAATAAAGTAAGCCATGACATGATTGCAACGACATATTTTATGTTAAATGAAGAAGTTAAAGATTCTACTATCACATAACGTTAGCGGATTGTGACTTTCAATGGCCAGGTGCTGCGCCGCAATGCGACCCAAAATCTTGGTGACATTATGTCTTGATGCTGCTAAAGGTGAATAGCATGTGATAATTATATTTACTTCAGTCCTCCTTATTGGAGTTTTTTTTTTTAAATTCTTCAAGTCTTGGAATTCGTTGAAAGCAAAACGCAGGCCAAGGCTCGTGTTGATGTGAAAATTGCAATGGACGTTATTCTACGGCTTCTTCTCGGCCTCCTATTCCTTCAACTTTATTGTTCTCCTGAAATGGAGTGGGAAACGGCAACACTTCTTACCAAACTCATCCACTAGGTGCCAAGCAGTCTGAAATAAGCTTTCAAACCATCACGAGTAATTTGGGATTTGCAGAGTTAAACATTTTTTATCAGATTAAAATCCTTGATACGAAGTTGCTGTACCCCATTTCAAGTTTGCATATTTTAATTAGTTTAATGTATCTGCAAACATAACTCGCTTTCTTGTTGTTTGAACGTAAAAATTGTTGGCTACATAATTCACTATACAGAGGGGGAATGTTTATCCCCATTGTTACTATGTGTTTTTTTTTTCTTCACATATCTGCAACCGTATCTCGCTTTCTTATTCGTTGAACATAAAAATTGTCGGCTACATAATCCACTATACACGGAAGGAATGTTTATCTCCATTATTACTATGTGATTTTTGTCAATGTCACGCTGCGACGAACAAATACCTTTCATCTGGGATAAATGTATATTTTAGAATTTCCAGACCTTCCTCATCATATTTGCTGATGTTCATCTGCAGTTAAAGTTCTGAAATATTTACTTTTCTGTCGATACATGCGGTACGAAAAGCAAGATTTAGTACAACTTTTTGTACTTGTCTATCTGCGGCCGTTTAGTCGGTTATTCCTTCTCCGCAAATAATGGAAAGGAAAAAAACAAACAAACAATTTATAAAATATTCAGAGCGAGGAAAATGTTATCCTGAGATTGCTTACTTGGTTTATTGTGAGCTAAAAACGCCTGGCATAGTGAGTTATGTCAAAAAGGTCAGAATTCAATCAGAACTTACTGACAAATAGTTGCAAGCATGATTGTTAATACCAAGCAAATTCGAATCCATCTTTAAACTTGGATAAAACTGGAAAATGACCAAATGACTTAACAGTTGTCGGGAAAAAATTTAAAATACTCTTACATTCACAGAACTCTTCCAATATTAGCCATTTGTCATTTTTCCTGATTTTTATGGTGGCATGTCTGGCATATGGGCGAGGCTTTTTCCTAGATGAATATTTTATTTTGTTGAATAGTGAGACAACATTGCTGCTTTAAGACCCTATCGTACTCGTCTTTGAAGGCAAGAAACAATTTACATGATAGTGTTTTCGAAACATTCGCATTGACGTGTCTATCAACAAAATATACGGTTGGACACAATAATATTCTCCAAACAAGAAAAGAAAGTGTATCAGATATGTATATATAGATCTATTCCAGACCCATCATTTCAAAGGCGTTTTCAGACTAGTTGAGATCTACACAGGAAAAATCAATTGTTCATAATCATGTTACGACCTTGAAATTCCCAGATTAGGCAAGTGAATTTCGTACATAGCTCGTACATATGTGGTAAGGCTCAAATAGAAGTCGCTTAGAACATTTCTACAGCTTCTGCTGGTATACATGTATCTACAAGAGTAAAGAATTCAAAGCATATGCAACCATGGGTAGCGACGATCATTCATACGTCCTATCGTTTTTACGTCTGTCAACAAAGTGGGTCTTCCACATGAGTACTTGACGTATGTGGAGTTTGTAACATACATGACGGCTAGCTTAGATAGTTCGTATTGTTTTAAAATGTATCTGGTCCGATGCTAAAATAATCGCAGTTTGATATTTTACATAAAGTACAATGATACATATCACGAAACTATTTGCACGAAACTGTCTTTATATTATATATGAATAAAATTCATGAAACGTTTCGTTGCCGCGTAAAGCGTAACCCTAGGGTTTACGACTTTAACTTTAGGGATTTTGAAATACTGCTTTTAACTCACGCGTCGAAGCACCCACAGAGCGCTGGCAGTGTTTGTTAGTGCGGCGTTGGTGGGGGTAGGAGGTGGGGTGTCAGTGTGTGTGGGGGTGGGTGGATGGGGGGTGATGAGTTTATCCCGGCTTTACTGACCCATAAATGTAGTACTTAAACAGTATATTTTATATGGTGACAGTGCAGATAAGCATTGCTAGGACGATGCCCACTGTACGGGTGGAAACTCCAGCAGTAGAGGCATGTGAAAATGTGCAACTTTATTCTTTCTTAATATCAGTTCTTTACAATGAAATTGTATAATATAATAAATGATCCAGAATTTGTTCAAAATGTTATACAAATTCAGACCTAAATCACATGGCGATATGCCATATTTACTTTCTGTTGAACATTTCATAGCCCAATAGAATTCAGTTGAATTCAATTGTGTTGTACGGATTAAACGATTAGAAACTTTCGAATATTTATAATTCAGTGCAACTACTCTTATCGTAGCTAGATTTCATGTACGACGTGAGTATTATAATACTAATCTCTTAGAGTTGTCCTTATGAAAGAAGAATAAGAAGAAGTGCACGCCCTTTAATATGTCTCAAGTGCTACATGTACACGGCTAAGGTATTGTATTTTCAGCTGTTGAGGGGAGTCGTCGAACTTCCTCGGGTTGTCCAGCCAGGATTGTGGGGGTAAATAGAGGCGTTAGTTCCAGACAAAATACTTGTTAATTACGTTGAAGTGAACGAAATTTCAAAACCAACGAGTCTGCGGGGTAGGGAGGTTCCCAAGAGATACGTCTTCAAGCCGGGAGGAGTGAATTACATGAGATCATTCCTCGACCATTCATCAGGAACTATTTCGTGAAGTTTTGAGATCAAAGGGACTAAACAGTCCAGAATTTTCTTCCATGAAGACTTGGTTAGTTTCCATTCCCAGCGTTCTGAATGGGACTGTTCTAATATGTTTCAACGTTATGAATGTCCTGCTTTAATTTAACATATAGACCATTCGATTTTTGTAACAGTTTAAGAATCAGTTTTTTAATACTTATCTTCCGTGTAGATAAGAGTGCATGGGTTTGGAAATCATCCCATAAGCCACCTTACAATATTTTCCAAATGTTTAATTGTCACGACTCTGGATTTTAAGCTATAGTAAAGTAAAATCAGCAAGCAATTTATTTCCAAGAATACATAGTGGAAATTCAAGAGATAATTACACTATTGTGTTTTAATTCTAAGTATTCGTAAATGTCCTATCACAAATCGAAAACTATAGCATGTCCCGAATGAATTCCAATACTCTTGGATGTCATTATATAACAATCGATGCAATCCAAAATGTATTTGAATGAATTCACAAAAATCCAAAGTAATATATTGAACCAAATGTCGATGAACACTTTAGTAATTCCAATGAATATTTTAAGTAAATAATTTCTACTCAAATCGTATCTGATGTCAACAAGAAAATATAAATTATGATAATAAATGGATTACACAGCCCGATTTCAAACAGGAATGAGTTATTTGTTTATCAAATTCCTATTTAACACATTTTTACCTGACCTACATCGTAATCAACACTCCAAAGGAAAAAGATATAGCGAAGATTAGTTGTTGTGATTACTATTGTTACGTGTAGGCTCGTACAAAAATAACAAGAGAAAAGAGTGAAGTCAACAAGCTTTGTATATTTTAACAAAATAATTTATTTCCCTAGTAAACAAGGTAAAAATTGGAAAATAAGACTTACGGTTTGTGAATATAATCCAAAATTTAATCCTAAGAATGAAAAATACAAGTCCTATCACTAAATAGTTCTATTAGAATCCAGGTTCGAATCTCGACGATGTTCCAATATGGAAGGCGATGACGTCAGATGTGGTCCTTTTACAAATAACAACAATTCCTCAATTGAATCACAGTTTATGTTTCCGAATAATTCCAGAATAAATTTCCACTGAATTTCTTTTTTTCCAGAATTTATAAAACAACACACTCGTTTGGTTTTCTAGAGAATAAATTATTAAATTCCAAAAACAAATGAACTTCAAAAACAATCTGGTTTCAACAATAACAACCTATCCAGCCTTCAAGGTTTCAGAAATACAACTGACTGCTGAGTGCTCAGAAAGGGTATTATATCCACCCAAATTATCATCCCGTTCTCGCGAGATAGATTTCGTGGTCTCTTAACACTTGAACAACGCAATAGGAAAAATGTAATCTGTCACGTAGCAAGAATCCCTATCTACTCTCACTCTGAAATAAATTTAAAAATAAAACGTTATTTATTCAGACTAGACGAAATGATCTTGGCAATAGCCAATCGTTTTCGCGTAGCGCTTACACTACCGCTGACCAAGGTGAACAAAAAATATTGCTCATGTAACACGTTTTACGTCTTAGATAAACAACATTACTAAAAGAAAATATCGAATCCCGTGAAAATAATCATTACAATAAAATGTAATGAAACAAAAAGAAAATGAAAAGAATTTTAAAACTAACACACAAGCAATTTAATTTCATATACGTAACACACTATCAATAAAGAATGGAAATTGTTGTGATTAGTATCAATAAAGAAGCAGTAGGAGAAGTTGTGATTACTATCTGTAACGAAGGGGAGTTGTTTTGATTATTATAAATAACGAAGAGGAGTTCTTGTGATTACTTTCAATAATGAAGCAGGAGTTCTTGTGATTACTATCAATAACGGAGGGGAGTTTTTGTGATTACTATCAATAACGAAGGGGGAGCTGTATTAATTACTACCAATAACGAATGGGAGTTATTGTGATAAATAAGAGGGGAAATTATTCTGATTAAAATCAATAAAGAATGATTTCTTTACAAGGAAGACAGAAGCAGCAAACACGAGTGATCTAATGGCAAATATAATTGCCGCGTATAATTCAGACGATTCTACAAATGGATGTCTGAAGAATATCATCTGTTAAAATGAGATTGGGGCTTGCCATTGTGCAATCGCGATAAAAAACCATTGCTAGCATCACATTTTCAATTCATCAACGGACTAGACTTCGCACATTTTGATTTATCCAGTTACATTTTTAGGCCACTTAATCGGGATTTCCTGACCTTGGCTTCCTTCCCAAAACATGTTCATGATTTATGTGTGTGTGTGAGAGAGAGAGAGAGAGAGAGAGAGAGAGAGAGAGAGAGAGAGAGAGAGAGAGAGAGAGAGAGGGGGAGGGAGGGAGGAGGATTATATTTACTCACATGAAATGAAAGGAGTTGCAAATATTTGTAAGCTTCCGTCGAACCGACGAATTAGACCGTCACATCTATCACATTTTTTAATAGATAAAGATCGGAAAAGTCACCAAGAAGGTTGTAGTGTGGTCATCCATTAGTATATCTTAATGTTTTATTGTTTCGTTAAGTTCGCTCGACATGTATCTTTACAGATTCAAAGTTAATAGCAAACATTATTTATGATTTTCAATACAATGATGATTCTGGCAGGTATATGTAAAAGTCAGATCAGCACCATTTTCATTCAGATCCACCTAGATATCATAATTTGTCTTCTGGTGAAAATTCAATGTCTATATGACTTTCTATTTAGGTGGAATAGCAATATGGATGCAATTATACCCATACTGGATGTCAAATCGATATAGTTTATATAAAGAACCAATATGAAGACTTCCGGTGAAAACATCATGTCAATATGACTTTCCATCCAAGAGAATCAGTAATAACAAGATTTTCAAGATGCATGATGTAGTTGCCATATTGGATGGGATCCGCACCATTTGTATTTACGACCAACGGCAAATAATAAGAAGTCTTCCAGTGAAAATCCCACGATGATATGACACTGCTTTAAGTTGTCGTAGTGATAACAAGATTCTCAAGCTGGCTTTAGCAGTTGTCATATTCGATTTCACATCGGAACCATTTAGGACCGACATCATAAGAAGTCTTTCAGGTAATCCCCCAAACTGATACACTTATCTATTCAGGTCATGCAATATCGTCAAGATGGCTGCCGAGGCGTCCATTTTTGACATCACACCGGCAGCATATTGATTTTAAGAGGAACGCAAAGCAGCAACGATATAGATTTGCCCTAGCCTAATATTTACGCCAACACGTTCGGTAGTGGCAGTAAGATATAACTCATTACTGTAAAAATAATAACGAGAGGAAAAATAATTGCCCTAACATTTACTTTGATGATGCTTATTACTAGTGAGAACTTCTTTCATCTCTATCACAACATCATCCTGGGCAGAACATCTCGACCTAAAGAGTGGCGCGTTACGCTGATTCTCATGTCTCCGACTGCTAGGTGGGAGTCAATTAAGAAGTTTGGACCAGAACCACCTGTCTTTCACGTGTAGACCGATGTGTGTCTTGAGATAATGTTTAACTTCTTTATCCACAGTTGGTAGGCCAATGTCCTCCCGCAGAATGACGATCAAGTAGTTGGTCTTGACTCTGAGAGACTTCTCACAAGCCGTTATAAATGTGAAAAGGGACCACTCGTCTTTGATATGTGCGCCTGACAGTATGAACAACGTCCTGAGTGACCCATCTATCGACTTCAGAATATTCTCCTCCTTTGAAACACCGGGAATGAAGCCTCGGTCATGGATGCACAACCGATACCCAAAAATCTTCTCCAGCTCTGGGGCCAGTTCACTAGTCACGAATTCTTGATCTTCATCAGAGTACGAAACGAAAGCGTGAATCCTGTTGTCATATACCTCCTCCTCGTGTATGGAGAACTTTCTATGTATTAGACTCCTGGTATTCGGTTTTCTCTCCTGTCTATGATCATCTGTTATTGGCATGGAATACAGAATATTCTCCACAAAGAACTTGTGCTTGGAGTCAATATACCTTCCTCTTTGTATAAACCTCAAGAGAGCTTTGTCTTTTATTTGTTTTCATGTCACTCCGAGGGCTATAATAATGCCGAAATTTGATTTGGATCCTTTAATTTTCTCTTGGGCGATGTTCCATGCAGCATTGAAAGTTTCATCATCCGTTTTCCAATCTTCAAAAATAAGTATAATCATTCGTTTATTATGTCGAACTACTTGGTTCAAATTTTCTTGAAACGTGAAGCCTATTTCAAAATCACGAGTCATGTTGCATACATGAAAATTATAATTCTCTCCTTCAAGGATGTCCACTATGTGGCTAATGACCCAATCGGTCAGTTTTCCAGAATGAACTATGACTGCATCAACCTTCTCGTCTTTATTTGTCTTCTCTTTGTCGAAAGGATGGACTTCAAAATAGATGTACATTAAAACCTTACATTCCAACCGATTCGTATAGACAATTACAAGTATCGAGATAATTGATACGACGATGACAATGGTTGTAAAGGTTGGGATACTTACGCGACGAAGCGAATCGAAGTCTTCTTTGCACACAAACTCAGCATCCGGAACTAATAAGAACTGTTTTCCTTCCTCTTTTCCATAGTTGCATTTTGTATCATTCCAATCGATAATGATGTTCGTTCCTTTTACCATCCATTCCTTCATCCAAAGAGTGCGGCAATCACACTTAAAAAGATTATGTTTTAGTGTCAGGTTTTCAAATCTTATGTCAGCAATATATTTGGGCAAATACGCCAACAAGTTCCATGGAGATACAACTTTTGCACATTGTTAAGGCTTTTGATCGCTGATTCTCCTAATTTGCTGATGCTCTTATCACTTACATCTAGACCTGTCACGGACCACAAATAATCCATGTTATATAATTTCTTGATATTATTACCATTGTACCACAGCTCCAGTTCGCCATGGGGCAATACGTCCGATAAGTTGCGCCATCGACAATCCACGATTACTTTGACAAAACGTTTATAACAAGAACAGTCTTCTGGACATCCGGACACATTTATCGGACAGTAGGTTTCTTTCGGCTTGACATCCAGTATTCCTCGTCCTCGCAGCTCTACAGGGGATTCTAACTTCCATTCTGTGGAATAATATTCATCTCCTTTGATAGTTTTATTTTTCAGAAGGTCATAAATGAATCTATGGAATGGGATCATATCACAAATGCAAAATAATGGATTTTCAACGAGTTTGAAATGATACTTCTGAATCATGAGTATCAGTTTGTTTCGTCTTATTGATGTCATATTCTGTAAGTATATATTTTCTACCTTAGCGTTAGTCATTTCTATGAATCTGAATATCTCTCCTTCCTTGTCAAGATCAATATTCGAGCATTTTGCTGACTCGATGACCGTTTCGACGAGTCTGTAGATGTCTATACTGTCTATAAAATTACCAAAGGTCCTAATTGATATCAGGGTCGATCTTAACTCAACAAGGGACAAGCTCCGAATCCAAAAAATAAACTCTGGCATGCTCAACAGAGGGTTATTATTTAGATAAACAGATTTCAGAGCAATCGAATCAACCGGAATAACCTCTGTTTCTATTACTGAAATATTGTTGTACTCCAAATATAATACTTCCAGTTTTCCCAGTCTCGTAAATAAACCTTTCTGAAGCAACGAATTAGAATAGTTTGCTGCGTTGAGGTATGTAAGAGACTGTAAATCGTCAAAAAAATTCCAGTGCCCAGAGATTGAATTTTATTTCTTTCTAGTTTAAGATACCTAAGCGTAACAAGGCCATCAAATATGTCCATTGGGATTTGCTTCAGCTCATTTTCAGATAGGTCTAAATGCTGCAGTCCACTTACATTTCAAAAAGTTTGTACTCCAACATGAACCAAGTGGTTGCTTTTGATAGTTATCATGTGCAGATATCCATGAAAGGAAAACTTACTCACATCTGATATCTGGTTATAGTCGAGACTGAAATATCGTCTGAATATATTCGCTGGAATATCAAGACCATATACCTCACTGTAACGGTTTCGATAATATCTGGTTCGAGACAGAGTCCTTGGAAATTTGTATTCCTCTTTTCTTCAGGGAAAGTATGGAGGAACGGTGAAGCTGCTGTATGGGACTTCTAGAGGCTGCAAATTTGTTAATTGCTCCTCAAGGAAGCTAGGTAGTTCACTCCATGACATATTACAGAAAAATACTTCTGCCAACTCAGGAAATATGTCGGTGTAAGAGAATATTTTTGTACGTTCTCAGGAGGATTCTGAAAATTGTGATACGTTAGCGCAGCCGTTGCCAGTAGCCCCCGACATTCTGTTGGCGTATCATTACAGGGTTCAGAAAGTTGATTATTAATTAAGTCTATGACACGCACACCCATCACCCTGGAAAATTGTTCTATGTTCTCGTAACTTAAATTGCATGCTCCTACTTGTAGATATCCTATTGCATTGTTGTGTTTTGGTTGATCAAAAGGCGTAAAATGTACAAGAATATTTTGCCTACATAACAATATGAAAATAGCGACTAATGGCTCCTCTGTAAACCTGAAGCTTTCTACAACATCAGTTGTGTTAATTTAGCATCCAGTGCTGTTTGATTTCTCGATAGTTATCAGTCTTTAACGAGTTTCAAGTAGCTCTCCATGCATATCAAATTGGCTGCACTGATCTAGGGGTTTGATATCATACTCACACTTCTCTGCTGGACACAATGATCCCGACGTTAATATTGTGCTCGTGACAGTAAGAATAGCAAAGGTAACAATTGCCTCCATGACATGCGGCTGAACGTAGATTAACAACGCATTCAGTTGGCGGTAGGTAGGGCAAGTCTTTCGGGCTTTACTCCAAACTGCAATATGCTTACCTAATGATTACGTGGCTTACGACATTCAGTAAATTCATATGGTCTTATCGTCCTCCTTCCCTGTTTGTTCATCACCCCATAATAAAATAATAAAATGTTGATTTAATTATTCATATGCAATGACATTGCTTCATGAATATATCTTTCTCCCAAGAGTGCTTTGCATGTAACTTTCCGAAAAAGTTTTTTTAAAAAAATGGCAGAAAATATCTTATTGGACTTCTATAAATATATGTCTGAATTTGGAGCACGAATGTGACTTTTCATGGACACCTCATCTAGCATATTATTTTATGTAGTATCCTTGCTTTCATTTATCTCTGTTTTAAGGAAAATAGGTCTTTATGTTCACATCATTAATTACAAAGGAAACACCCAGGTGTTGACGTTTTGTTGTATCTGGAAAAAAAGAAGAAAGAAACATTCCTTTTCACTATTTTCTCTGTCTGTCTTTATATATGACTGATAATCCATAAATACTGAGGTCGTACAATACACTTATAATCTGACATATTGTTTGCTACCAGAGGCAGGACCGTTTTTATAATTGCTGGGTAACATACAATGTAAAAATCTGAACTCTAAAATTATTTAACATAAAAATGCCATATTACCTGTAGATAATGGGCATCCATATGAAGCTATTATAACACCAGATCTGTTGTTGATTCCTGTAAGGGCAGGGCAGGGTATACATTGTTGTCAAGAAAATATCAATAAAATAAATAGAATGAACGGTGTAGATCCTGGTCTTCATGCGATATTTGCAGCTCACAGATCTGCATAAATGTTTGTTTATTTAGGTCTTAAACAAAAGAAAATACAGATAACGATTTGTGATGTGCCACTGATTTTAGGAAGGAAAATCAAACGGATCCGACTTTACCAACTCTGAAAGATTAGTTTACTGATGGAAGAGCTGCAAAAGAGTATGATGCCCGAGAAATAGTAAATAATATCGGCGTGTTATAAACTAGTACTGACGAATTAGATAAACGTACACGAAAAGATAGTATGAATTAGAAACAATATTATTATGGGCATATGTGTAGTAAAACTAAAATAGAAAAAAAACAAAACAAAAAAAACCAAAAAACAAATACCCTTTCTTTCAATAGAAACATTGATTCAATTAATACCCAAAACCAACAAAGACATGGAGGGATTCAAAACTGAATTAAACATGGAAGGGTGCACAAAGAGTATTGTTACGAGTCTATGCTCTTGAAATAAGTAACAGAAAAGAGTGAAGACAACAAGCTTTGTAAAATTTAACAAATAATTTATTTCATTAGAATACAAAGTGAAAAATTAAGAAAAAGAACTTACGGTTTTACGAATCAAATCCAAAAATAATCCAAAAATTAAAAAGTAGAAGCTTTAGTAATAAAAAGTCCTGAGTGAAACTGAGTTCGAATCCAGATGAAATGCAAAATGGAAGGTGATGACGTCTATTGTAACCTTCAAAGTGTAGACGTGTCAACAGTTTCTTGTTTAATCACAAAAAATATTATTCCAGTTTTGAATTCCGTATAAATTTCAATAAATGTATTTATCAAGAATTTTGTAGGAGCACTTATGTATTTCCAGGAAAAAGAATCACTTGAATTCAATAAAACAAAAATTCAACTCAAACTGGTCAAAACATAATAACAACTTAATGTATCAATTGTTTGCAGCCCGACTGAACAAACCTCTATCAAAACAACAGTTATACACTAATTTAAGAAGCAAAACAGATTCCAGGATGAGGGTCAAAAGTTCATTGTTCTGGGAAAAAATAGAAGTTTGTAACAATAGATACATGCTCCCCCCCCCCCGTCACGTAATCCAGGTATGATATTGATTCAACTTAACACTTCTTATTTTGAGAAAGATTTTTTTAAAAATTAAAAAAGTTGCTTACCAAAACTAACACTGATTCTGAAACGAGGTCAGCAACTAGATACAGTGTTTCTATTATTGGTTGTTTATCAGTGAAATAAAAAAATAACAATCAGGTCAAACAAAACTGAACTGAATTTCTGGACAATGTCAAATCCAGTAAACAAAGTTACATTACAATAAGATGTAGTGGAATTAAAAAATTTAAAACTAACAAAAAATTAGATTAAATATACATAACAGTATTCTATTTGGTTACTAGAATGGGTGTATTAAAATAGGAATCGATAAATACCAGGAGTTGAATAGCACAACGAAACGAATACCCGGATGAACGGTTTGTTATGAGTTTAATGTACCATGTCAGAGGTATCGATGTAATATTATGGCTATATGCAACATGGACAAGGTCTGACTGTCATACAATTAAAATACGTGATTGTATTATTAATGGAAAACTATGATGGACCCTCAGTCCTACCGACGTGAAAAGCGCAAATACAGCTGCGATATGAAATTACCAAGAGAACCGCGCTGATCGTGAGATACAGGGGCGCCTGTTCGGTCGTAGACGATATCTGAGGTCTTGGTACAGCAACAACTGTTGGTCTTGGTGTGACTGGAAACATGGCAACAACAACCATCGTAGGTGCACCAATCGTAATTATTGTCGGTGATATACCGATAGTAACCGGTGTCTTAGGTGGCGTTAACAAATTGATTTCAATCCGACTGCATTCACGACTACAGACCTATTCCGAATTGTTCGCAGCAGCACAGTGCAGCCTGAATACGATAAGTAAACTACATTCGGTGGCAATCAAGTATAAGCTAATCAGTACGGGTGAGTTTGAGTCTTTACTGGTAGAAATGGAAAATTACAGATAATTAAGAACACAAATAATAAACAGCGCGGGTTTACAAAACGTAAAAGCCGAATATAAAAAATTTTCACGCAGAGAACTGGCTATTGATCGAAACACAAGCTGTCACAGTAAATTCATTCGTTACCTGGGTCTGTAGTGTGTATCGATCGGTACCGTATACAATCATATTTATGACAAAGAAGTATCCTCTAACACCACATCCAAGATTAGTAATACATTGCTGTTTTAGCTTTTGGGGGCTCTTGTGGCACTGACATCCGTTAAATTTTTAAACAAGCTTGGGTCGCATATGGGCTAAGTAAATCATGTGGTGTAGAGGATTCGATGGCTGGCAGGGACCCAAAGGGGCAACCCCACCCCCAAACAGACACGTTTTCATGCTACTCCACCCCACATTTGAAAGCGGAATATAGTTTCCTGTTGTCATATTCATGTAATCAGTTGAAATAAATCATTAAAATAATATAAAAATCGTAGATAAAAAACGATAGATAACATTTAACAATATATCAGAATTTTTTTGTGCAAACACATGTATCATTTCAGCAGTATTAGTACTGATCATTCATAGAGATATGACGGACAAATGTGGTGATGTGACGGTGAAAAAACTGTGCCAATAACAGTGAAACATTCAATTACAGAAAAGTAGACTAAGACAAGATATAAATTATATGGATAATAAAGAACCTGAAAACAAGATCATACATTTTCTTTATGGAAAGTACAATATAACTATACATATTGCTGGTCAACCTAAGAAAATTAGGCACCCGCTCATGGAACACGTTAAAGAGGATACGTCAGCATCTGGTGGTGGAAGAACCAAGAAAATCCGGGGAAGAACAACTGGAAACTACTGGCAAGCTTTCTCGCATACCTACATAGGCCGAGCCCTAGACACGAACTCACAAGAACAAAGGTGAGATGCCAGTAAGCGGTAAAGGCGAGCACTTTAGACCACTCATCTACCCGTTCCCCCATATTATTTTTTTTTTTATACGCTGTGGCACATACCCATTTGTGTTGCTGAAAACATGACTTTTGACTAAGTTTTTCAGAAAGCAGATGCAACAAATGTGTTGAACGTGCGTAGATTTGGTTGGGATTGGTGTGGTGCATTACGGCGTATCAACAGAGATTTCTTAGTACAAAGTATCTTTATTTTCATGTCTTTCTAACTTCGATAAATAATTTTCTTTGGCTTTATATTATGATTTGTCACATTCTATGACATGACTCCTCATTTTACTTTTGGTAATTATAGAGAAACATAGAGTGAGAGATTCCCTGATATGACTAATCAGTGAACACAAAATAGCAGGCACAGAAAGCGCGTATGTATGTGCGTTGGAAATGATCTAAACCTTTTCAACATGCTATGTTGATTTATTCACTAGAGAGAGATTATATGTTTGTGCGTGTTTGTGGGAGGGTGAAGATACTGTTTGATATAACTCATCATTGTTTGAGCTGGCGTTTATATTGAGAGAAAGAAAATGAGACATAGAGACAGTGAGATGTTTGACAATGACGATGCCAGTGTGACATATAACACTGTATACAAAAGCAATGTCCTCAATTAAATAGTTTCAAGGAAAGAAATACCATG
The DNA here is from genome assembly GCA_016617855.1 of Megalonaias nervosa. Lineage (NCBI taxonomy): Eukaryota > Metazoa > Mollusca > Bivalvia > Unionida > Unionidae > Megalonaias > Megalonaias nervosa. The sequence continues at coordinate 26,111 of JAECUM010057182.1, forward strand.
TGCTCAGATTTTCAACACACATCGTTTGAATAGCATCTCTCTAGTCTTGAAAAGAAATTCTTTGAATTTAAATGGTTAAAATGTGAGTTGAAAGTGCATACAACTTATGTAGATGAAGTATCGCAAATCGTATAATGCATTGCAGAAGGAGCAACAGACCTATAGGTTGGGTCATTCATTCATACATGCATGCATGGATGCATGCATGCATACATACATACATACATACATACATACATACATACATACATACAAATTAAGACATTCAAGAGTTTAAAATTATGGAGGCTTATCCTCACTTTCTATTCCGTGACAACTTGGAGGTAACATTCCATCACACCGCTAAATCCATGGCCGTATTGGTTGAGGAAATCAAGGTAAGTTGAAACAACGCAACATCAACAAATATTGGCCGGCGGATGTAATGTTAGTCCCCATTACCAGGCGCTAAGTGTTCAGACATGCCAACGTAGTTTAGTTACAAAGGCGTGTAAAAAATTAGAAATAAATAATGACAGACTGGTGTAATTTGTATCATTAATTTCCGTATATGCGGTCATGACACCACAGTAAATGTTAGTGCATGCAAAATGCAGCATGTTATTGTATACCTTTCTCTATGCTCCTCAGTGCACTCAATTAAAGCACAATACACCCTATTAAACTGGGATTATTGCTAACTAATCGTATTCCATATGTTACCGTACCTCAAACTTCGCTAACGGCTGATATATTCTCCAATCTTCCCATCCGTTATTTACATGGAAGAACTTTAACTTTTCACGTCTCAAAAGCCTTTTGATTCAAAGGTATATTACCACACACATTGATTTTGAATATTATCACTCACTCTCATTAATAATTGCTTATCAATGGCTTTTTAGAAAGCTTCCGTATATCACAGGTCATTTACTTTACATGACAATAGTATGCATATCAACTGACGTGAGGCAACATTGGACGCCAAGTTTGATTTAAATAATGCCACACCTTATGTTACAAAGATAAATATTTCAATGACTCATAGCCATTTTTAAAAATATTTCTTGTCTGTTGTTGCTTATAAAATCATGTCAATCTTTCTTTTGGCATTACAATTGAATATGACACGTGTTGTTTTCGCAATCGTTGTTTTGTTCTATACGCATTTCGATCTGTCAAAAGCAAAATCGTAGCCACGTTTTGTGAGATGTCCTGTTCGTCATATGACCCTGACCTTTAACAACAACTGGTGGAACATATTGCCAAAATACACTGATGACTGAAGATTGGCTTGCAAAGTTTGCCATATGCTTTCCTTGGCAGAAAGGGTGAGTGTTGGCGTGCAGGAAGGTTTGTGCGATATTTAGAACTGATAAAGGTTGGCTTGCAAGAAGAGCAACGAAGTCATTCTTATGTATGTATGTATGTACGTATGTATGTATGTATGTATGTATGTATGTATGTATGTATGTGTGTGTGCGTGCATGCGTGCGCGCGTGTATGTATGTATGTATGTATGTATGGTGAGTAAGCATGTTTCTGATCATTGTCTTAAAGTTTAATCTACAATTAGTGACAAGAAATGAGTTCTTCAGAAATGCAAGTTTTTGGCAACTAAACCACCCAGGCATTTCTCACCGTAACGAATCTATTGCTTCCGAGAACAATTAATAATAATAATAATAATAACAATAACAATAATGATAACAATGTTTGCTTGGTCTGTAGCCACCTTGTCTTGAAAATTTCATAAAAAGTGTTCCCTGTCTGTTTGAATCAGACCATAATTCGTGGATTTTTGTACTGTTTGATAATATTCTGTGTACACGTTGCTCACAGTAGGGAAGGAGACTATTCTTGAACCTAGGTCAGTCACTAAGATCCGACCTGTGCGAGTGACAGTGAACTTTCAGCCACCACTCACTTCTAGTAAATAATTGTGCTGAAATTTTTTTTATATGTATTATTGCGAAAGATTGTTCAAGCGACTTTCTGTACAATATGCTCACAGTAAAAGGTCAAAATTGTAAACGAGTCAATATGGCTTCTTGAACGTTATCGTTATCTATTTTCTTGAGCTCAAAGACGAGGTGTGCATCAATGGCCAAATGACGCTGTACTGAATAATTGGAGCTCAAGTCTTACTTTACAACTTTGTCAACCTTGAATCATTGCCCATTTTGTTTATGTTTGTGTATGTGTATGTCTATATTTACAACTACAACTTATAACCCATCACACCTCTCTTCCTTGTGATTGTATAGTATATTTTGAGGGTATAGTATTGTGTCTATAGACATTCCTACCCTTATGTGAAAATATGTTGGTATGTAAGTATACACTGGGTATAAACACTTCTAACTATTTTGCTGAAGTACAGGGGTTTGTGTTTGGACTGTAATCAAAACGAGGGTTCTGGATTGTAAGGCGTGTATTTGGATAGTAATCAGAACGTGGGTGTTGGATAGTACATACTGAGTGTTGGATTGCATCTAACCATATTTACATTAGCATTCCTGTTTGATGTGATGTGATTATGATTTTTAACGTAGCTTTAACAATTTTTCAGTCATATCGCTACGATGTCTGCAGTGTGGCAGTTTATAGTGTTGTCTAGCACTGAAGCATCATGCCGCAGACATGTAGCATGATGTTCCACCCAGTCACATTATCCTGACACCAGTCCGACCAGTCCTAACACTAACCTCTTAATGCTGAGCGCCAAGCGAGGCAGCTGTTACTACCATTTTTGTAAGTCTTTGGTATGACTCGACCGGGGATCGAACCCACGACCTCCCGCATCCGAGGCGGACGCTCTAACCACTAGGCCACCGGAGCGGTCTCATTCCTGTTTGAAGTTATACATTCATAGAGTCAAAAGATTTCTTGAAAAGAGAGACCCTAATCTTAATCGCCAAAACTGTTTTATGTATGCTTATTTTACTGTGTTGCTGGCAACTAGCACTTAAAACCCACTTTACCCATTCCCTTATGCCATTTTGTGCTTGTATGTATGGGTATAGTAGTTTATATTAACACTTCCTATCTTTATGTGTGATAGTATGAAAATGTGTGTGTCTATGTCATCATCTTCTTTTAAATCCTACCCCTCTTGTGTGATAGTATGTTCAAATTATATTATGTGTTAAAAAATGCTCGTACCATTTTCGTTGGATGATATGGGTCTGTGTTTGGGGACTAATCAAAACGCGGGTGCTGGATTGTATATGTGGTGTGTATGATTGTAGTCAAAACATGTGTGATAGATTGTATATACGATGTGTTGATTAAAGCCCATTCCCGTTTGAGGTTATAAAAAAAAAACATTTGAGGGGTTATTTTTTACCCAGAGCTTATATGCTAGTGCCCATATGGCCTGAATACCATTGCGGTTACCATAGGATTTATCATACGTAATTATAGTGTTGCATATTGAGGTCAACTCTATTAATTTTACTGTCACCCCAAACGTTCTGTTTTATCCCATGCTCCAGGTAATTTATGTCCACATTACAGGGAGTACCACCTTACGATACTGGCAGACATATTTTATGCCAGGTACTTCGGAAATTATTGGTCATAAATATATAAATGATTCTTGCACGTTTGAGACTGGGAACTATGTGTAGTCTCAAAACATTTTGTTATCAGACTGAATCTATATTCTGTACAACTTATAAACTGTCCGCAATTCACGTTTTAAAGCTTAATGGTTTACCTAAATACGCGTTTGTGACAACCAATTCCATTGTCAACACATGTAAGTTATCCACGTTTGTCGTTTTTATCATTTATATTACTTTTAATAGTATGCAATTTAGTAATCATAGGTAAGGGACAGATGTTTTGTTAATACAATTATGGAATGATTGGGTTATATTGGAAGAGAGAGTTTTTGAAGTTCTGTTCTATATGACCTTATTTGTCGAAATCAGATGATTATTTTGATAGGTTCTGCAGTTCATGCTGTATTTTGTTTGATTCAGCTTCACACAGCAAACTGTCAGCAGAGGTTGAGGAAGGCAAAACGAAGTATGTATCCGAGGCAAGGAGAATATTAAAGACTGTTGGGTAATATTAGAAATTTCATGTTTTTTGGGGAACGATCAAAAAGTGTTCTAGAGTTTTACTTTCTTTAGCATTTCCTGCCTATGTTAACGAATATTATTCTCCACATTTGCAACTGAAAGAACTCAAGTTCAGCATTCAAAATCGTTTAGATGTACAACGACATCATATTTGAAATCATAAATTCCATGGATATACTATATTCAAAATATAACCCACCATACCTTTAATCAGTTACGTCGCTGTTATTATTCATCAATGTAAGAAAATATACAATTTTGTCTTGCCTGCTTTAGTATAGGCGCGACATTGTTATTACTCATTCTACCGATAAGGGCAACATCACCCTATTGAATGTTTTGGTTAATATGTTTTGTTATATATTCAGACAAAGCAATGAATAGGTATCATACATGGAATGTAGAACAAATGCTCTTTGAGGTTGACTCGCATCCAAGCAGGTCAGTTGAATGAGAAACCATATCTATATCTACAGGGCAAAAGGCAAGCCAAAATGCTTTTGAACGACTTGTAGCATGTATGTATGTATGGATGGATGGATGGATGTATGTATTGTATGTATGTATGTATGTATGTATGTATGTATGTATGTATGTATGTATGTATGTATGTGTGTGTGTGTATATATGTATGTGTGTGTATGTATGTATGTATGTATGTATGTATGTATGTATGGATGGATGCATGTATGTATGTAATTGTGTGTGTGTGTGTGTGTGTGTGTGTGTGTGTGTGTGTGTGTGTCAGGTTTAGAAAAAGAAGTAAAGATTAAAGAGACACAAACCAAACCGGAAATAGAAATATATAATAAAGGAAACTATGCAATCCTGAAACATGAAAGATAATGTGTAAAGAAGTGGAAACGCCTGAACATGTCTATGAAATAAAAGAGAAAGATATATAATACTTTAAATACATGGTCCTTTTGTATGAATGACCAATAACACCTTGGCACAACAGCAGTGAAGAATCAAACTAGAGCCGCAAGGGCACGTGCCATATAAACAAATTATTAGTATGCAAAACAGAACCCATTTTATATCATCAAAGCCATTTTGTGTCTTTCCATGCAAAACATAGACCGTAGGGTCCGCTCTAGGTCAAGCGATAGGAAATTCACATTAATTTCCCCCAAAACGTCTTGCCAAAAGACTGTTACAAACCTTAAAATACTAATATGTGGATATCCTTTAGTTCGATAATTTATTAGAAATACAGAGGTTATGTAATAGCGTTAAATAAACTTCAATGGGCTAAGCAGGTGTCTGAAGTAAAGGAAAATATGAGCTAAATGTCTTGATCATGGTAGATTGTTTGCTCAGTAATTGTTTGATCAGTTATGATACACTTTAATGCATGTCTGGCAACGCTTATATTGTACTTGTAGTCTACACGCATGTGAAGTTTCTGTGAAATGTTTTCACTCAAGAGGGCGAGGGGCATCTTGAATTTTTGTTTCGAAAAACATTTTGAAGTTATTTGGTGAAAAACTTGATCCAAGAAACGCCACAAGATGATGTGCCTTATAACACTGCAGTCAGTATATTTTGTTATCATGGAAACAAAAAATGTTGCGTAATCCGAAAGTCATGTAAAGTAATTCTGAGTTTCTTATAACACGACAGACCATTCTAAAATCCCACAGACTTCCTTATATTCTAATATATTATATAGCAAACGTTATTTCCGGAAATGTTCATATCAGGTCTGTTCCTGATCGTTTGCCATTTCGGTAATTAGTATTGACCACTAAAAACAATTTTTTAGTACTTCTTCAATTTGACAATAGAAACTATGTATATATTTGTTGCAGCCAGTTACAACAAACACATTTATTTTTCTTGACCGAACATAAATTGAGAATACAACACCAGATGGTTCTAACATTAGATTTAAAAAAACAAAAACATGAATACTGATCCATATATTATTTTTAATATGATTCTTTACAAAACTGTGTAATGGGAGGAATATATCATCTCTTGTTATTGTTGCTATGGTTCTTGTTAATAATTGACTGCCACGTTAATCTGAAAAAATTAAATGAAAATTCATGCATTCGTGTGTATATCGTGTTCCGTTTATGTAAATAAAAGCAAAATTATGATACAATTGAAATTTTTCTCAAAATTTAAAAACATTTATATTTTGTCTTACACTACTACTACACAAACCGTGGCGCTAATCGAGACATAGCAAGGGCTATAACAGTCTGGTAAATACAGATATATGTAACAGTATTTATAAAAACACAATGTCCTGTTGTATAAAAAGTTGTCGTAGTTGCTGCAAATCACAAAGTTCAAGACCAGACAAACAATAAGCAATAAGCAATCATCATTCCTTACCACATATACAAATGATAAGTAGGAACAAAAATATATTTGTGAAAAAAGTGTGAAAAAGCGAAAAAAAGCATTCATTACACATAAATACTATCACACTATATGGCTCATATATATGTAAAAGAATAGTATTTTGTAAGATATACTATTTACATACGAATGGAATATTTTGAAAAAAATTAGCACTGAATACATTACCCTGGAATCAACTACTCCGGTTGGGTGCTTTGAATATTTTGACTTGAAAGCTTCAGACACTTTAGTCGACACGACACTCCAATTCAATATCTCTGCCATCCACTCATGAGGACCAATGCACAAAACCTAAAACCGGATTCCGTATTCTTGGATGAAGATGGCCAGATAAAGCTTCTAATCGTTGTAATGGCCGTTGGCTCGCAGGACACACTTGTGTTGTCTGCCTGTTAACAGAAAAATGCTGATTGGGCCAACATACGTGTAATGTTCTACTTTTTTTGATCGACAATAGTTTGCAAAGCTAGGTGTCCTGTGTGCAGAATAACCCTGAAAGCCTATTGCAACAAAGCAAATATGACAACTGCATTGTCTTATTATCCAATGTACCAGAGTTCTCCACTGTATATTAAAACCCAATCCTACCCTTCACCAGGTATACAGTACCATCCCACAAACAATGACTCAGAAGTGTTATTACAAAATATACCGTATGAACTAGAGGGTAGCAACTTTCATAGATTTCCATGGCTAATTCCCCCACCCACAGTGAACAGTTTCATTTCGTTGCAATAGTCACTACAGGATTAAGTACAATCAAAAGTAGGAAGTATTGAAAAATGGCAGTGATTAAACATCAGATTCTTACAGATTGGGTATATAAGCATATGGTAGTAAACACACTGAGTTATTTTCAAGAAAATAAGAACATGTTTTAGCATCAGTAACATACAGTAATAAGTGGAACAACATAGATAAATCTACAGCTCATATTAAAACGAATTGTCACTCACAGTTCTAAGTCTCTGATTTTAAGTATTGTTCGAGGTCTGGAAAATCTAAACTTTCAATGCTGCGGCTGAGTTGTTTCTAGGTTTGTCATATCATCTATAATTATAAAGTCTGATGATGAAGGTGACACTCTCGCGATGGTTAGAAATATTACTTCCTGTTATAATTAATACTTGATTTATTAACATTTGTTCATTATGT
>JAECUM010057184.1:0-21934 GCA_016617855.1 Megalonaias nervosa
TATATATATAAAATTAAACTTCAATTTAAATATATATTTGTCTTAATTATAATATGGAGGAATTATCTGCAATCAAACCCTCTAAAGCCAGATTTGATCATGACAAAATACCGAAACCTAAATTCAGTTTTTCGATGCAAGATCTGGCTTTAACGAAAAGGGATATAACTAATAGTATCCGTGAAGCCAAGAAGGAATTTCGTGACGATGGTGCGGCTCATGTGTGGTCAACATTCAGAATTATGAGCAACACCAAAAGTGTCGCCGATGCTACAATGAATGACGAGCGAGCAGCAAATATTATGAACTACCTTGATATTCATCAAGGCAATCAAAGATATTTTCTTCTAATAAAATTCATAGTAGAGACAGACGACGACACTTGGATTATCCGTGACAAACGTGACCCTGCCCGCCTGACACAGTCAGGAAACACTGTCACGTTAAATAAAAATTCCAAACCAGGAGCGTTGACTGGTATTGACAAACCATATTATGAACGAGAGTATCCTGTGACTGCAGTTGTTTATGGTATGTATCCGCTAAATAATAAACCTAGCGTTAATGATCTCAAACCGATGAAAGGCTAAATTGTGTTCCTGAACGAGTTACAGAACACTTCACAAACGCGATGCGTGGAAAAGGTTTAACGGAATTACGACGTAAAAAAAGTAAATGAGTGGGCAAAAGCAGTTAAAGATACCGGAGCGTCTATTAAAGATATTGCTGAGCTGGGAAAAAAACTAAAATTTCCAATAACAGTGAGGACGATAACCGGAGAGATTTTGTATAAATCGAAATATGAATCAAGAGGAAACCCGATAGAAATTATCGATGATAACGCACATGCATGGACTGTGGCAGTAACAATATTTCCACAAGACAGAACAGTTAAATTATATAATGATTATATATTTGATTTGATCAGAAATATTAGTAAGAGTGACACTGTGTCCGTGTGGCTGTTTCAAAGTTCAGAATCCGTGAACTATGATCAGTTTCTATGGCCTAATGGCGATATTTATTGTACAGAATCTCTCCACGAAGAAATGAAAAAACTTGCGCTGAAATATACCTCTGATGATGTCAGGGCCCAACAAAAAGTTGAACAATTACTAAGTAATTGTTTTATCGTTCCATCAGTTGCTGCTCATTTTGCTCAGGAGAAAAATTCATGGTCGCCGACAAGATCGGAATGTCTTGAAGATGTTCACCGTAGTTATATCGAATACGGACACGGCGGATTGTGGAATACTAAATACGATTATAGCGACGTTATCTCGGTTGGTATGGTAGCATGTTATCCTGGAAGTTTTCTTAGATACGGAGAATGTTCTGAATACTTTAAGAGATTTGGACATCCAACACACGAGATGACCAGAGTTGCAATAAACGGACCTTCACCAGGTTTTGATTTAACTGGATTTGCACGTATAGAGTCATTCGCGTTTGCACTGAATCTTCATCCGATTGTTTATGCGTGGTTTGGAAAACATTTTTCAGAAAAATATTGGGCTCCGATAGTTTTATTAAGATACGTGCTTGCTAATTAAATATTGATATCATTGAAAGTAAATGAAGCAATTATATCATATCGCTCGCAAAAACAAGTTTGGTTGCCAGAACCAGACAAGTCTGATGCAGAAAAAGGTATCAGGAATGAATTTCCTAATCTTGGGGAGGATGAAATTACTGAACTTATTAATATTGTGTCTAAATACAGAAAAGTAAAAGATGAGAAATTTGCAAAGGACCTCGGCAGAAAAATAATCAGTAAGTTTACTCAGGGTAGTTCATGTGATCATAAACGACATTGTACAAGATTAATTATGGACGATGCTGAACTCAATTTTATAATTGCTGATACGACAGAGAAAGGCACATTTATAAACCAAAATAATGCTTACTTATCGGACGGAACTAAGTTAGGTACAATTGTGAGCTATATTGATGGCGACTCACAGCAGTTTACTCATTTAAGATCTTCGATGCTCGCATACGTTTCGGTAAATTTATTATCGATGAGAAACAGATTTCCTGATACCGCAGTCGCCAAGGATTCATTTTATATAAATAAAAAATACGTAGAATTACTAGAACAATTACATATCGGCGCTGATGCATCATGGGGTGAATGGAGAATAAAACGAGAAAAGATACTTAGTTATTCTGAATCCACTGACGTCGAAATCAAAGAAACATATTACAAGAATAAACCAATGTCACAATTGTCGCTGTCGCCATCGGTGTATGATCCTGTGGCCAGACATAAAACCGTTTATCTTAATGGGCCTGGAGGTTCCGGTAAAACAACACGTGCGATTGAATTATTTAAAAATTTTGATGTGATTGCTTTGACACCAACACATAGACTCGCCAGAGAAATGAGTGAACGTAAAGTACAATCTCAAACTTATCATGTTTTTTTCAGATGGTGCGGAGACACATAGACTCCTGAACGAATGAGTGAAAAATACATTCCTAAATTATTATTTGGGATGAAATATGCACGGTATCGTTGGAAGTATTACAAATGTTTCTTGATTGGCTGTTGACAAAGAATACAGCTGTGATAATGTGTGGCGATCATGGTCAACCACCACCCTTTGTTGGATTGTCTCCGCAAGAATGGCTGAAAACGTTTGTAGATTATTATAAGGAAATATGATCATAGAGCTATTGATGAACCACTGAAAGAGTTTAAGAGATTATTCAGACTACAGCCGGATACAATACAGTGTGAGATAATGCGTGAAGTAATTCCAGAGACTATTATGAATGATTTTTGGAATTTGTGGAGGCCAGTTGATTTGATAGTTGCAAGTAGAAAGATAGTTCGTGATACACTACAAGAGAAATTATTGCTGTTGGATAAAGAAAAGTTTTCAAATCTACCTGTGCCGCTTTGTTATCGCCCAGCAGATACTCAACGAAAAAATATTGAAGTTGAGATTCCAGGACGAGACACTGAAAGTGTCCAGAAACAAAATTTTGTACTAAATGATATTGTTTTGGTTCCTGTTGATGTTGTTGAGAGCGCGTTAACGATGGGAAAAACTCCATGGACACTAGGATACGCTATAACGATTCATTCGTCACAAGGATTAACTATTTCTGATACTGTTACGTATAAGATGGTTCAAAAGTAACAAAAAGAAAAGAGTGAAGCCAACAAGCTTTGTAAATTTGAACAAAATAATTTATTTCCCTAGAAAAGAAGATAAAAAATATGAAATAGAACTTACGGTTTGTGAATATAATCCAAAATTAATCCTAGAATCTAAAAATATAAATCCTATCACTAAACAGTTCTAATTGAATCTAGGTTCGAATCTCGATGAAGTTCCAATATGGAAGGCGATGACGTCAGATGAGGTCGTTGTACTGATAGCAACAATTCCTCGTTGAAACACAATTTATAATGTTCTGTTTGGAATTCCAGAATAAATTTCCACTAAATGTCTTTGTCCCAGAACTTTTATAAAAGAAAGCACTTGTTTTGTTTTCCAGAGAATATGAATTATTAAATGCCAAAAAATAGATGAACTTCAAAACAAACTGGCATCAACAATAAAAAAACACCTTGATCTCTAACGGTGTAAAAATACGACTGAAAAATCTACTAGGAAATGACTGTTTTAAGCCGCGATTTTAAATCACATGGTGGCTGACGTGACGAGGCTACGTGACCACTAATTTGAACAACGCAATAAAAAAAAATGTCATTTATCACGTACGCTAGATAAGCCCTATCTAAAAAATTAAATTCTCACGCTAGAAATGAATAAAAAAGAAAGGCTGTTTACAACCTAGCTAACACGTGGGACGAACATGACCTTGGTAATAGCCAATCATTTTCATTCAATGTTTACAAACGTCTCAATCAAGGTGAACTAAAAATATTGATGAAGCAACTGTTACGTTCTAATCAGGTCAAGTGAATTTTCCGAAAAGAGATTGAAATCCAATAAAATTTATCTCTATAATAAAATGTAATGAAACAAAAATAAAAAAGGATACTTAAAACTAACACACAAATAATTTAATTACATATTCGTAACAATACAAATATTTTGATTACTGATGGTTGGATCGAATGGTCAAATTTAGTTTATCTCGCGGTGTCTCGAGTCAGAAGAATATCTCAGCTGCGATGGGTTGCAGTAGATTTCACCGATACCAATGATGTAGTCATTGACGATGTCAAGGACGAAGTTGTCAAGAAAAAATTATCTGGTTATAAACAATACGACAAAAAAATAAATAAACGCGACTTTGATCTCGACGTTGAACTTATTATGACACTGAAACAACGACAGAATAATCATTGTGCAAGTTGTAACTGCAATATGTTGTGGAAGTATTCAAATAATAATCGAAGACAATTTACCGGGATAGAATTAACAGTACTCTCGGTCACACACGCAAAAATGTGATGCTGACCTGTCTTGAGTGTAATCGACGTCGAGGAGCCAGTTTACAAAAGTGAACGCGGTGGTAATTGTGTGTCTTCAGGAATTACTTGTAATGGTTCGCGTACAAATCCACGTTGAGGAGCAGTTGAATCCAGTCTGTAGATTGCAGGTCTACCCGTGGACCTTACCACGCTGGAAATTTTATGTGTGGTCACACTCCAGACTGGGTCAGTTGCTCTTTTTTTTACCCATTCAAGTTCATCAGGTTCATATAAATATCTTACAGTCACATTACCTAGTACTGGTTGTTTTGAAAAGTCGCGTCGTTGTACTGGTATATGCATCTTTGTGATTGTATTGCCAGGTTTCATAGAAGTTGCGCGAGTAATTTCATTATTTAACGCAGCTATCACACTTGGTAGTCTTGTAACCCATTCAAGAGATCTCTTGCCTTTCTTAACTATTTCCTTAGCACACTGATATCCAAATAACCGCTCAGCAAGCGTTCGATTAAATCGTTCAACGATTGCCTGATCACGATGAATTGCGGTATGTCCTCGTTTGATTTTGACGTTATGTTTTTTCATCAAAGTTGATACTGCACCAAGAAATTCTTTGCCAGGATCAACCTGTAGTAGTTGTGGCCATCGCAAGGATCCTCGCTGATAAATTCGTTCAAACGCAGATGTAACTTCAGCTGCTGTTTTAGTTGATAGTGGTTCTGCTTCTTTATATCTACTTGCAACATCAACGACAGTTAACGGGTATTTGTATGTGCGTGATTGACGTCTGCCAATTTTAATGGTATCATGTGGTAAAAACAAAATATCTGCTTGATGAACTTCATTGGGAGAGCTGACATCAAAATGTGCGTACTGAATTTTTTTAGGTGGACGTAGATAGATTTGCCATATTGCCTGTCGTGCTAACCAATTTGCAGCAACAGAACGTGAGACACCTGCTGCATCAGAAAGTTTGCTAATCGCTGCTCTACCCCTCCAATATCCTCTTGGGCTATAATAAATCGATTCCATTAATATTATAATAATCAGTTGATTAGCTACCATCCCCTAGTACTAGTTTACCTTTCATCGCAGATTTTACTAGGAAACTAGCAAGTTTTTCTCTGATAGATTTATTTTTTATGGAATTTAATGCGTGAATCAACTTCACATCTGCAATATGTCGTTGTTGCAAATCTTTACTTTTATACGCAACATCATAAACGTGACATGCTTGATCAATCGCATTTATTTGATACTCTCCAGGTCTTGGTTGGTCTCGTTCGTCAAGTCGGATATCAAGTCGAGTTCCAGGACCACAATAATTATATCCAGGAAGATGTTTTCCTCCTGGGTATTTAGCCCATGGAGTCCCTGGTAATTTTCCCAGTGAAGCAGCAATATCACCACCTGTCTTCGTAGACTTGTCAAGGGAGATAATTTATATTTTTTTTTGTACCACATTTTGCACACTTGCCTGTAAGTGCACGCTTTTTACTTTTTGTTATTATTGTTGTTAATCCACTGATGGGGGTGGGTGCTCTGCATCGAACACAGTATAAATCCATATAATTATTAGGCCTATATTTGTATAACATGGATATCATTGATTTCTCAGCGACACGAAAACAAGAACCAGTCAAGCATCATCCAGCGCTACCGAATTCTATCAGGTGTATAATAATAGGCTTATCTGGGTCTGGTAAAACACAATTATTACTTAATCTGATAATGAGATGGCTCAAGGGGGATAGGTTATATTTAGTAGCACCATCTATAGATGATCAATGATGTTATGAAGTACTTAAAAGATTTTAAGGAAAATGCAAAGTTGTTGTATGAAGACGATGACGGTGATGATGTTGTTGATTTTATTACCGATATTGATGAAGCCCCATCTGTAGATGAACATGATGGACAAATTAATAATCTCGTAGTATATGATGATGTAATGCTGGAGAAACAATCAAATCCAGCTCGGATATTTTCCAGAGGCAGACATAAAAACACAGATGTAATACATGTTACTCAGCGATATACGCAAATACCTAAAGTGACCAGAGACAATTGTAATATTTTAGTTGTGTTTAATGGAGTCGATAATTATACTTTGCAAAATATTTATTATACTTGGTGTTCAGGGGATATGGATATAATTAAGTTTAAAAATTTCTTTTCAGCGGCGCAAGCTACCCCACACGGATTTATAACGATAAATTTTTATATGACCCTCGGTCACGATAGCGTATAGGTCTCGATAAAATTTAGGTTGACACCACAGCAGCAGAGAGGCTGAACGACCAAAATTGAGTGACCAGCGAGTAAACGAGTCGCATACAAAAAAGTCCAAACGTCAAAGATAAAGTAACAAAATGAGCTAACCCAATTGGCCTGACAGAGTCAGGGAGTCAGGGTTAGAGGCTTCGATTTAGCGTTATTGACCTTGTATTTTCATTTTTCGTAGGAAGCTTTAGTTTTCATAAATAAGGTCTCCAGCAAAATGATCTGTTCAGCCTCTCTGCTGCTCCTTCATTATTTCTTACTTGAAGGCACTTCTATTTTTTTCTTTGTTTCCAATACGTAGTGTTTGCGTTAATCTATGTTAGGATCTGCAATTTTGCTGTTGTTGTTGTTGGCTTAACGCCATTTTTCAGCAAATGATAGGCTATACATGGCGGCCAGTATATATCGTGGAGGAAGAACCCGGGAAACCAATGGGAAGAACCACTGACCAACGGGAAGTTGCTGGCAAACTTTCTCAAATACACGTGTTCGCCGAGCCCGAGGTTCGAGCCACGCGGAACGTGGTGAGAATGTTCAGTGATTTTAAAAGTGAGGATCATAGACCACTCGGGAACAGGAGCCAATGGTTTTTGTTTTCTATTTGTTAAATTGTTATTTGGATTGTTTCTTTCCTCCCCTTCCTGGCGGAGAAGCAGTGCAGCTCCTATCTTAGGGACACCTCTCCTATTGGGAGAGGTATGTCTAACTGCCCTTCCCGGGAATGCACCAACCCCAACTCCCCATCCTGCCCCCGGGTCTCGGGCGGACAGGACATGTCAGCATTTATTACTGTGTTAATTGCCCGTCCAAGGCCGGAATAAAAAAAGTAAAAAAAAATTTAAAAACCGGGATCAGCGAGATTAAAAGAAAGTTTGAACATAAAAATACAAAATAAAATTTGAAAAAAGTTTGATGCCGCCGCGAGTTTCGAAATCGCGACCTCTTTTATGTCAGCTTAGACTCACAGAAACACAAATGTGGGTATTTATATATAAGACTAGGTTAATTGCCCGACCTAGTACAGGAATAAAAAATATGGAAAATAAATAAATACAAAAATTGGGATGAGCGAATTTAAAAGAAAGTTTGAAGATAAAATATACTAAAAAGTAAAAACATATTTGGGATGCCGCCGCGAGTTTCAAACTCATGACCTCTTGTGTGGCAGCCGGGACATACAGAAAGACAAATGTGGGTGTATGTGTTAAATATTTACCAGGGTTTCTACCGTGTCGTGTTTTATCTTTCAGGTGAGAAAAATTGCTCTACTACACGTGATCATGACATCTATAATGCAATTTATTATTTCCTCGTACAGCTGTTTGTTATTTATATCCGTTGTCTATAGTAGGCTTTCTGTCTGAAAGGTACCATACTGAAGTTGTAATTTTTGCAGTTAAATTCTTTCTCTCTTTATTTGTTTTGCAGTTGAATAATGCATATTTTTTTGTATACCCCTGTTTTGTTTAAAACAATTTTTATTATAAATGCTACATCTCCAGTCTGCCAAACATCATGTAGGTACTTATATGTCATGCTTTGCATGAATGTTGAGTTAATATTTGCCCAGGTTTTCCAAACTGAGGACCACTTTTCATCAGGATTTCTAAATTGCACTTTATAATCTGTTTTTCCTGCTAAAATCTTTGGATTAAAAGTTTGTATATATTGAAATATTTTTTCTCAGTCCATATTATATTGACCTGTTTATATTTAAGAATTATATTTTTATATATCTCATTTTTTTCTTTCGTGGTTCTATCAATTTGTATATTTTATAGTTTCTGTATATCTCAGACATTTATTTCAACGTATTTACAAAGAAATATACATTTTCCACACAGACTCACTTTTATCCGGGTTTTCTATCCTATTTAAAATATGTTCTAATTTCTTATATCCAAGGTGTGGGATATTTAGTCCTCCCTCCTCATTTGTTTTATATAAGTATTCTCTGCGGAGGTAATGTAATTTCTCTCCCCATATGAACAGGATTATTTCTTTGCCAATGGTATCTATCGTATTGTCCTTAAAATATACCGAGTTAAACATATACCATACTATGCATATGTCTGAGCAACCTGTATTCGATCTATTATATTCAAATTTGCATATGACTACATTTGTAAGTTATTTCGTAGTTTTTCAAAAATTTGTTGAATTTTTATACTTATAGATTTTTCCACCCAAGTCACTATTAGAGCTTTTACATGTGTCTTTACAAGTTCCGGTGGGAGTCCAGGGTGGTTCCTCGCCAGTTACCTATTAAAAGAATTTCAGTTTTTGCATGATTGATTTTTGATCCTGGTGCTTTCCCAAAGTCCATAAATTCCTTTTCTAAATGTTTGAGGGGTAGGCATAAGAAATAAAATTGGTACAGTCATGAACATGCTGTACCACTTTGAGTTATTTTTTGAGGTTGGGGAGTTTAATTCTCTGTATATTTTTATTGTTATGTATTTTTATGCGGAGGGCTTCCGTTGCTATTACATATAACATCATCGATAAGGAACAATTCCGTCTCGCTGAACATTCAATGTTAAATTTCTTAGTGCGTACATAAAAAACTATATGTAACTATGCTCAGTTCTGTCAAAGGCCTTTTCTTGATCTATACAATTAAGGCTCCTGTCTCTCCTTTAGTTTCCAAAAATTCAATCGCTGTTTTTAAGGTTAAAATTTTGTTCTGAATATAATGTTAATGATGCTTCCGATACATGTTTTAATTCTGTTAGCAAGGATCTTGCTATGTATTTTATAGTTTGTATTTAAAAGCGATATCGGTACCCAAGTCATTAGGCCTTTAACATCTCCTTTCTCCTTATACATAAGTGTTTTCTACCCCATCTTTCATCTTGGATGTCATTTCATTATTTAATAGAATATTAACATATACTATCTCTAATACTGGAATTAAGAGATATTTGAAGGTAATATAAAAATCTAACGTTAAACCACCAGAACTAGGTAATTTGCCTTCTTGGAGTTTGTTCGAATGCTGCATTTATTTTATTTGATATTATAAGGTTTTTCGCATTGAGACATAGAGTCTTGTGGTATTTGAGAAAATTGTATATTCCCAGAGTATTCTTCTATCTCTCCCTGTGATATATTTTGTGTAATGTTCAGTTCTTTGTAAAAGCAGTATATTTCTTTCATTATGTGTGTTGGTTGAGTTATGGTAACGTTATCTTTTTCTAGTTTTTCCATACGCCTTCTATTTCCTTTTCTTAATTTTTCCCTGATGTACATCCCTCTTGCTTTAATATATGAATTGGAGAATTTCCCTGCCTTATGTTTGTGCCAGTTAATTTGTAATATTATAAAGCTTCGTGCTCTTTCCTCGCTTTTATTTTATTCCTCTTCTTTTTGTATTTAACTATTTATTATTTTATTGCATTCTCTTTGCCCTTCGCGTCTTATGTTTTGTTTGACTTTTCAGTATGTTTTGATTACTGATTTAATTTCCTTGTCCCCCCTCTTCTATTATATTGTAATGTTCCTATTTAGAAAAAGTTTCTAACAGTACTGTAATTGGCTTTATATTCAGTGTCTTCTATTACTGTGTTGTTTAATTTCCATTGGTTCTGACCCAATCTTGCCCAGTTTCACTTGGTAACAGGCAAATCGTAGCTAAATTAACGGTCGAATATTTCAGGGTTTTTTTTTTTTTATATCTCTTTGCAGTTTTGACAGTATTATAAAAATCTGTGTTTCAGGATGCCTGAAATGGCTGCAATCAGTACACGAACTGATGGCACCAAAATTCTTACTTAGGCTTGTTATTATGGTGCAATTTTGTAACAGCTAGCAAAACTGAATACGAATTGCATGGTGACGACATTTAAGTCAGACAAGTCTAAAACTTTCATCAAACTTCCCAAAAATTATTTATGTATCATTAAATACTTTAATGATAGTATATATCCTTTGAGTCGTCCCCTTGCCACAGAAATTTGGAAATAATTCAGAGAGTTTCTCAGTTTACATCATGGATATGAATAGGAAGGCCCGGCCCTAGGATGTGTGGGGCCCAAGGCAGCATGCGGGGCCCCAAGGCAGCAAACGATGAGCGGGGCCCCAAGCAAACAAATTGCATTGCGGAGTTGATTTCCTGATAGCGCGGGGCCCAAGGCGGTTGCCTCGTTCGCCTTGCCTTAGGGCCGGGCCTGTAAATAGGCGATGCATGTAACATACAGGTATGCTGCTTGACGATAGAGGATATTTGCCTCTTTCGAGTTATTAACGGATACATTTCATTTTTGCGGGCATTATCTACCACTCGATGAAATATATCCGTTATTCATCGATACAAGCCGATTTTATTTGTATGTTATGCTCAAACTTTTTGGCTAGCAATATGTATAACAAACTGAAGTAGCATAATTCTTACTGGATAATGTCAGCTGATCATCGTTTATTTTCTGTTGTGTTTTTCTTGATATTTGCATAGAAAATAAAAGTAGTAACATAATTCTCTTTCATAACTCAACGTTAAAAACACATAAAGAAAAATGGAAAGTAAGCTGCTGGATTCACACCCGGTACACCTGCGTGATAAGTGGCCATACTTATCATTAGACAAAAAATATTAAAAAACATACCGCTCGAATTTCTTGGTCATAATGTTATCAATGTCTATTTGAAAAAAAAGAAACATTTTAATTTGGTTGGTTGGTATGTGTATAATACGATATTGTTTGGCGGCGAGTATGTGTGGTGGAAGAAGAACCCGGGAAGAACTACCGATCAACAGGAAACTACTGGCAAGCTTTCTCACATGCCCACGTAGGTCGAGTCGAGACTCCACCCCATGCGGACGGAGGTTAGTGTCAGTGATCTTATAAAGGTGAGCGCCTTAGACCACTCGGCCACCCTTGACCCCATTCATAATTTACTTCAGTGAATTATGAAAAATATTATAAATGGAAAATCCACTGATTCACAGACTAGCATATAATAAAAAAAATGTATAATCATCTAAAAGCTATGTACATAATGAATGCTATATACAGTAAAACAAAATAAATAAAACACCCATCTCTCCTACAAAATATATACTGTAACGATCTATATTTAAAGAACCACGTTTATCTTCAAGATTAAAACTTTATTCAGATCGAATTAAAACCACTACGCTATTCCGGATTACGGCCAGTTATTCCAGTCCCGTTTAATAATTATACTTTACACCGCTAATACAGTCACATGATTACAAGAAGTGATCACAAACTACTACCGTATGGATGCCGACAGCAGTACCCCGATATTTAGACTGCCCCACTTATGCGATCACTTTATTTAAGTCTCGTTGGTGGTTGTAATAGCGAAATTTCATTGTATATAATACCATTAGGTGACACATATAAATTATATCTGAACGAGATATATATTAAACCTTTGGACGATACACGAACCATTCGGCGACCGGTCGCCCAAAGGTTGGTTACATGCATGGGCGTACATCGTTTTACCTTTCGGCGACAGTAAATGGACGACAAAAAATGTATGTTTGTCATTTATTTTTTTACCACTTTTTCGTGTATTATCATATTCCTTTCAGTATTCCCTACAGTAATCACTATAAAGGTACAATCATGACTCATACATATTCAGTATACAAAGATGTCGCCGAAAGGTAGTCATTTTTTGCGCTGTCGCCTAAAGGTCGGATTTGTGCATATATATATATATATATATATATATATATATATATATATATATATATATATATATATATATTGTATCTATATATATATATATATATCGTGTATAAAGATAGTTTTATTATCTCCTGTTCCATACTAATATTAAAGGAAATGCATCATTCTAACCTTGCATTTGTGTAATTTACATTTTAGCTCAACCAATGGCAAGTATGTCCCTCTCTCAGATTTACTCCTAACTGTCCAAGTTCATCGTTTGTCAAAACTTCTTTGTTTTTTCTAATCGCTATGGATCAATACATTTTTTTCAGATTGCTTTAAAAAACACAAAGGAAATATGGATTTGTTCTTTGGCAGTTTATGAAAACAACTGAGAAACAGGCTTGATAAAAATCTTTAATATTTTTACATTAATATTTGCAGGTTGACCTTGCAGACATGACGAAGAAGTCGTCAGGTGGCTATAAGTATATACTCCGCCTGATGGATCACTTCAGTCAGTTCCACTTACTGGCACCACTGGTCCAGAAGACTCAAGCAGAGGTTACCCTCGCCTTGTCTCATATGTTTAGTGTCATTGGAATACCAGCCATTCTACATACAGATAATGGAAAAGAGTTTGGAGCTCTTCATAGGCTTCTGCAGCAGTGGCCAGGGTCAAATTATATTGTTCATGGATGTCCCCGTCATCCTCAGACTCAAGGATTGGTGGAGAGAGGGAATTGGGTACTGGAGGAGAAGATTGCGGCAATGGAGGTAACCTATCATGGTGATGGTCCAGCTCCCTGGCATCTATGGCTTCCTCTCAAACAATGTTAGTTTCTGCATAGGCTTAGTGAATCAGTTTAATGTTTTGATTGCAGCACACCATCAATTCTAAATGTCTAATATGTGCTATATTTATCCATCGATAAGTTTATGCTTAATTTAAGTCCATCCTCCACGTTATCGAAAAGCTCATAGTATAGGTAAAATGTAGATTTACCATCAGTAAATAGGTTATACCGAATAAAGCAGATATCGTATTCATTTTTGGCACTGATTTAACCCACCAAGTTAAGTGGTAACAAGACACCATGAAGAAATGATGTGCACTTAAAACTGGTCTTTTATTTATTTTTGGACGGTGCAAGTTTCTGTCAATATTAAGTTCAATACTGTATACTTTCTCAGCATATGATGTTGCCAGGGTATACTTTCTTAAAACCCATTTCAAAGAAAAGTGTTTGTATATGATACTGTCTTTAAAATGTCAGTAAACACTTTCAGATCAACTCAACACCATAGTGAGCAGGGTGATATAGTTGACACCATATGATTGTGTATTTGGAAGAAAGCCACCATCGCCACCACCACTTAAACGGCCTGCCAGAATGATTGCCCAAGAGCAGGTGGATGTGGAAGAATCACAAGAGGATAGTCAAGAATGTGAGCCATTGCTTGACCACATGTATGCTGGAGTAACAAAACATTATTATTATTATTATTATTATTATTATTATTATTCCTTCACTGAAAGAGTTGCTAGTTTTTGTAAAAGTTATTTTCTCCAACTACTGAGTAGTTGCTTGAAATGCTTGGTACACCATTAAAATACAGTGTGACCCCGCTATAACATGGTGGTTGGGATCCATAGAACCTGACCGTGTTATAGACATAACCGTGTTATAACCAACCAAGTCCGTTAGCTGAAGAAAATGATGCATTTACCTAAAATATGGCCGGGGGGAATAATAAAAGCGGGCGCAAACATACGTGCTTTTGATTAAATGAAGATAACCTAATCAGAAAAACACTTGTATGTTGACAACTTACATTTGTGTAGTACAGTCCATAATTCGTTAAGTACTGTACATGTATATAAGAAATCCATGAATTCGAGTATAGATCAGATGTTAAAAAATTCATGTGTGACTCATATCCCGTTAGAAAAAACAAATAACACACATATACAAAAATTGGTAGTCCTCGTTTTGATCTAAATTCGATTGTAACTAAACAATTCACTACAACTATTGCAAATAGCACGTGGGTATAATTGTTTACATGCTACATGTACATGTACTTAAACTGGCCTGTCATCTTGCCGAGGCTACTCAGGGGATGAGGCTATTGATAGGGAAATGACAACGTCAACAAATTCAAAAGTTTAACAAACATCTTTGCCAGATCCTCCATCTTCAATTAACTTGACTTCCAGATATCTATATTTTTCAAAGATTGGAATTTTAATTTGCGTTTAATGCCGCCGTTGGTAGCGACCGAAATCATGATTTTTTTTCCCTGCAAAAATGAAACTTTCACGGCACAATAAACGTGTTCCAATACCTTTGGAAAATGCAACAATCCATCAGATTCCACTGCATGTATTTAAATTCGGTGCTGTCTTCCTTTGATGAAAGGTTTTGTTTTGCTTTTTTTGGTTACTGAATACTAGCCGGCTTTTTTGATGAAGGGCGCATGTGTTATTGAACTTACCGCTAAAGACGGCATTGAAGGACCAAACAGTTGTCCGTTTCTTAATGCGGCGGCAGCATCAAATACCTGTAGAACATTGAGACTGACTTTTTTTTTTCATTTGCTTAGTATTTATACAGAATGATTTGGTGCTTCAAAGGTAATCAGTTTTCTTTGAAGTTTCAGAAAAAACTTTTTCTCTTCTGTGTACATTTTAAAAACAAAAGAAATTAGTTGTCGTTTGGTCGATTGTAGCAGTTTCTGTTCCTTCCA
This sequence comes from Megalonaias nervosa, assembly GCA_016617855.1. Lineage (NCBI taxonomy): Eukaryota > Metazoa > Mollusca > Bivalvia > Unionida > Unionidae > Megalonaias > Megalonaias nervosa. The sequence goes on from JAECUM010057184.1 coordinate 15,097, forward strand.
TCAAAAGTTGGTCGATTGTAGCTAGTCCTGGTAACATGACAATTGGATAGACCAACAAATAGATCTCCGGGTGTTTTTGTTGTGTTTTTTCGTGTTTTTGTTTTTGTTTTTTGGTGGGGTTGTGTGTGTTTTTTTCCGTGAAATTTCTGATAGTGGAGTAATGCTGCCTTCCACACATGCGTCAGAAATGTTTTTTTAAAAAGGGCAACAGGTGTTCTGGTCTGATGACAGGGATTACTTTAGAAAATGTGAGTGTTCTGAAGGATTTAATTCTATGAGGGAAAAGAAGAGGATTTTACTTACCATCCACATACAAAAGTCAGTCTAAATATATTAATTACTAGCGAGCGGTCGATAGTCCAACACTATTTCATCCGAAAGATCCATTATGAGATAGTGCCTCGTCCAGTTGATCTCCGCTCCCAGAAATGTCAAAAAAATATTTAAAAAAATAAAAAATGCTGAGATCTCACAGCATACAGTACTCAGGCCAGATGTCAGAATAAGCGGGTTATGATATAACAATGCACTGTTAAGATGGTTTGTCAATATGAACAAAGAATTCATTTATCTATCAATAAATAAATTCCAGTGCATTTTATATTAAGTTTGAGGCTTCCTTTCATGGTGCTTCTGAATTTCAATACTCAAACCCAAGGTTGTATATACAAATTTAAATAGCCAACAATGTCGCAAAAAGAAACCTAGCCAGATGGTATATTTTGTCGCCAGTAAGTAAAATAAATCGAAATTTGTCACATTGGCGAAGCCAACAAAAGCCAGCGTGATCACTGAATAAACTTTTACAAGTTATTTTTCGTACTTTTAAGAAGTAAAAACTTTTTTTCTGTGTACGAGAAAAATACATGTATATGAAATTGCACGAGCCAGGCCACGATCGTCTTGTATTAGTATTCATACACGATCTCTTCCACAAAATGATAATAAACTTTTTACCCGTTACTTTCCGTACTTTTAAGACACACAACAAAAATTTTCGTGTATGAGAACAATACATGTATATGAAATTTCGGGAGCCACGCCAGACTCGTGTTGTATCCAAATTCGTATAGCGGAGTCACACTGTATCTTACACCATATTTTACTATAATTAGGGCCGGCCCTAGGATTTTTTTTTCACCCTAGGAAAACTTTGCACAAAAATGTAACTTTGATTGTATAGTTTTTGGAAGAATGATTATTACTATTTCTTTTTAGTATTCATAACATTCATTACGTACTTAAAACCATGAGCAGTATATCATATGCTAAAGTCTTTGGCAACTAAAAATGTCACTCATTAACTCATCTTGCTGGTGTCAATGAGACATTTATGCTCTGTGTACTTTTTTTGACAGACTACTAGTGGACCAGAAGCAGAAGATGAGAATGTCAGTTGTGAAGCCCAAGTTGAGGTAAGACGCATGCTGTTCGTCTTTAGTATCAACATAAGAATTCACAGTGTTTTCAGCATCTTTGTATATAATGGTGTTGGAAAGGAACGTGAATGTAGTTCACATATACCCTGGTGAAATGATATGTAAAGCTAGAGAGTGATTGGAATCGTGCTATGGAAAAAAACAGACACTAATTTACTTGTTATCTTGCTTCTTTCGGAGACCGATGATATTGCAACATATCGGACCTGGCTATAACCATATTTGTGTCATTCTACATTGCTGTAAAGGTCCAAGATGTTAGCATTCAATAAAAATGATTGTCAATAATTTATGCTTGTTCTTATCATATGTCAGATGGCCACATACAAGATATGGATGCCAGAGGAACTGGCTACAACAGAAACACACATATTTAGAAGAGTAGGAGCTAATCAGGCCCATCTTCTAGAGGCATCCAGAAGAATGAATGCCATAGCACCAGATGTGGTCCGTTTCAAAGTTGGTGAATTGGTGACCATCAGAGTTCCCAGGTCTGATCGCTGTAAGAAGAACTGCAAAAGGATCATTGGAATAGTGGTGAACCAACATGGAGAGAAGGATCCAAGTTCTCGTATTTGCTCTAAAACATGAAAATAAATCAGACTGCTACCAATTCTGACTTTTTCTAGTATTCATAACAAAGTAAAGTAAATATTTGTTATGTTTCTTCTTAGATGCAAATATGGAGTGCTTGCAGGACGATACATGGGCAATTTCCTTCTACCTTTGCAAGGAGCCATTCCTGAGCTCAGTGTGGACAGCTGGAAGGATGAGAAAGTCATCTCCATAAGGACAGCTTCCATGTGCTTTTCCAAAGCTGCATGCCCTGCAGCTGTTTGCAATTGCAAAGTAGGATGCCAGAGCAGGCGTTACATGTTTCCTGAACAAGATTCAATGCGGGGCTGCCTGCCATGCTGGTAGACACTGCAGAATTGGGTCTGTTCATCAAACATTTTTTCACTTAAATGCTATGAGTATTATACAGATAATTTTGCGAACATATTCTACACCATTATACATTATGGATATCGGTTATTCTGAGATTTATGTGTATGTATTGCTTTTGTTCCAAGGATATATATTATAGTGATACCTCCTTTATGTTTAAATTTAAGAATGGAACATTATAATGGGAGGTCAGAGGACATAGAAATCATGGGATCAGAGGAACTTGACAGTAGGACAGAAGATAATAATACATCCTTGATCAATGTATTTTTGAAAAAAACAGAGAAGTCAGCTCAAGGTAGGTAACACATATTGTTGACAGTGGATCATAATTTTACATTTCTATAACCTGGATTAGTGATAATAAACATTAGTTCTTCTGCATAAACCAGTAATTGTCATTTTGCCACAAGATGCTGAAAATGCACGCTCTCATCTTAATATTATAACAGAGACTTATGTACTAACTATAATCTACATAACACTGTACATGGGAGCCGTACAGATGACCTTTGTTATAAGTAATGGGGCTTTCTACTGAGGGATATTATGTTAACCCTGTTTATGGCCAAATGTTATAAGTGAGGGCAGATTATACTGAAGGTTATTATGATAAGGTTGTGTTATGATAGTATTTTTGATGTTGTGAAATTACTTTTTAAATAATTTTCATAGGTCAAGTAGTAAAATTTACTGTGCTCTCTGTGGCTTTGGTAGTAATGTGTATCTCCTGCTTTCAGACTGGTGAAGGCAAACACTTGCTATCTTTACTTATTTGATAGAATGTTGTGGTCAAAACATGTCCAAAGAAATCAAGTCATGGAGAATGAGAGATTTGTGGTCAAAATATGTCCAAAGAAATCAAGTCATGGAGAATGAGAGATTTGGACAGCAGGTCCTCACAAGTGGTCAGACGACTGACCCTCTGCTCTGGCCTGAATATTCCAAATGAAAGTGTGGTAAGTACCATATCTGCCGGCCTATAAAGAGGATACTTTTTGACAGAAAATCTTAGATTCGTCTTATAATCCGAATCGACTTATTATGAATATAGTGCCATATAATGAAAGGAAATGACGGTTACTGGTGTAAATTTCTCAACCAGTGACATCTTTTGAACTTGCCGATAAAACTGTTAGCAATTTAAAGTATGAGCAAAGATCAAAAAAAATTACCGCCTAAGTATATGGAAGGGTACATGCACTTTTAAAAAATCTTATTTGTTGGGAACAAAAAGGTCGTTTTACTTGCACAGAAAATTAGCATGCAAAATGGTCATTCTTGGGATTTAACATAAATGGAGTCTGTATGGATATAAATATTGTGAATATCTAAACTCTGAAGGAGTATGGTATATATTTTCATACTTTACATTTACTATTTAATTTATTAATCTCTCTTTGACAAAAGCTTCAGCTAAACAGGGGCAGTAAGGTATAAAAAACCCATGAAGAGCTCTCACTCTCATATCGGGCGATGATATTTTATGCTGATCGCGAGATGCATGAAGAAAAATGCAATGGAATACATATTCCTCTCTCTCTCTCTCTTCAAAAAACAACTGTGGAAAACGCATTTTAGCATTAATGATACAATTACCCCATTGCTGGTAATCTGAAATAGCATACAGTGATACCTTTAATATTTATGAAAACGGAAGTTACTATAGTTTAATTCCAGACAGCATTTTATCTGTAACTCAATAAGTTTTCATGTCAGCGTCATTATACGTAGCTAAAAGTACAAATTAGGTACTTTTAATTACATTTAATGATCCAGACCTGAAAGGTTACTGAGTTACATATAGGATAAAATTCATGATGCTGTGTGGAACGAAGTGAAAAAGATGAAGCCGAGTTATTAATATGGCCTCGTCTTATACTTAGCATCGACTTATGTATGGATAAAGGATGGAAAATTTGCCAAATTTGCTCATTCGACTTATACTCCGCATCGACTTATATGCCGGTAAGCATAGTATGCATATGATAATTTACATATATACAACAATGACAGCAGATAACTTGAAATTGCGTTGTGCACATATATGCCCCCACTGGTGTAATGATGTTAGTATGGTGATGTTAATAATGAAACTATGCAATGATCAACTCATGCCCTGCTTTAGCAAAGTTGAGTAAAGATTTTGTATGAGCAAGTCATGATCAATAGCAAGGCTCACCCAGGCACAGGAATGAGATGCTAGCTATTACCTATTATTATGTGAATAATTGTATTGACTATTCGTTGTTCAGGATGGGCAAAATGGGTTTCATAAGCAGTTTCATGACTTTCACTCACTTAACTTTTTTAACAAGACTGAACTGTAGTGAAGGATATAATATGTTTTGCTTCCAGGTTACAGCCATACGAAGGTTCATAGAGGAATTAGTTCTAAATCCAATACCAAAATAACCGTTTTAGTGCTGTTTCCTGAGGTAAAGAACGAACGAAACACATTTAGTGGAACCACTTTGTTGATGCATGTTGTTAGCTATATGCTGAATGAAATTACACATCTTTCAATTGTGTTCTAAGACAGTATCAGGTATAATTTGTATTCACCACTGTCTTAGCCATTTCAATCAGATTGTGATTAACTTTCCATTACCTATAAAAGCATCATATTGTATGGGGGGGGGATATCTCACTGTACATTGGGGAATGTATGTGGATATATATTGAATGAAGTACTTGGATACCTTAGATTACCTTCTCAAGTTTTATACAATATTTTAAATCTGCTTTTGTATAATATTTCTTCATCTACTTCAAGGTACTGATACACATGATGGCAGCTGTTGAAGGAATCTCCAACCTTGAGGCTAAGTTTCTCATCCAAGACAGTTGACAGCAGAAAATTTGTTCTTAATATGTGTATATCTTGTTTTATATTCCAAGTTTATAAAGCTGTAAATAATAACACAAATAAAATTCTTAAAATCATAACCTTGTTGTTGTTTTTTTCATTAGTACCACATATTCAATGACAATGCTTTATTAGCTCGATCACAGACTCCATTAAGATAGATATGGATTGTTAGTTGTTGACACCTGTACTGCCAGTCTTGTGACTGGGGGTAACTATTGCCAATTTCCATGTCTGGGGGAAACACTGAGATGGGTATGCTTAGATTACATGGTAAGCTATGTTATCAGATATTATATCTGCAACAGCCTTCAGGAGAAGCGGTCCAATATTATATAGGCCTGTTGATTTCCTTGTTGCAAAAGTCTGCAAAAGTGTCCACACTCTTTTATTTGGTATTGCAGAGATAAAAACTTTTGTGTCAAGTGGATTTTTTTCTTAACAGCAGTTTCTTAGTTCATTGTGAGTAGATTTCACAATGGGTTTGTCTTCTTCCAACAATTCATCTTTTACCTTTATGTTTGAAAGTTGTTCAGCAAGCTTGTCATGTCTGTCTTTTGGTATTTTGTTTTCAAACAGTTATGTTCTTTGATACTTTAGTATGTGGGACCATCTCTTTTGCAATTTCCTTGTGTAGTGATTTACCTCAATGGGGCTATTACCTTCTTATCACTGCCTTCAGTAGAGAAACGTTTTCTGATTGAGCTTCCAGCTGAGTGTTATTCTCCTGAAACAATGTGTTATCATTATCCCTTAGTGCTGTCTTCTCCTGTTCACTGCCTGGTTCAGACTGTAGCTGGTGAAGGAGACCTGGACTCAAAGGATTCTGGGGGATTTCTGAATGGTTTCCCTAGATTGATTTGATTCAGAACCACTAACTTACATAACTGAATTCCCAATGGAGGAAATACTTATTTGATCTAAAGTTATTTGAAAATGTATATCATCACTGGATGATGTGGAAGACTGGTTTGGGGTTCTACAAGCCTGAAACATACTTTGTTTGCTGTCATGGTTACTATCACTGGTTTTGAAATAAATTTCTTCAGCAATGATCTGAAATTCTATGTTAGTCCAGTGTCTGTGGAATTGTAAAGGGTCACAGTAACATTGTAGGACTGTAGATTATTTGATGAATATGTAATTTTAAAGATGATGCCATTATAGTTCAAGATTAGCTTCCTCATATCTAAGGTTCAGTTTGACATTCCATTAGATAGAGATTTTATATTAGAACCAGTTACAGATTTAGCACTGTATTTCAAAGTCAAATAATCTCCATCAGCACTTTGTGCTTTGATTAATGAGAGTAGTACAGGTGGTGTCCAGATCACTTTTCAAATATCCTGAAAAAATTCTGCCATAAAGTGGATTGTCATGAATTAGGTACAACATATTGATAGAATCTTCCAATGTAATACATGAAGAGAAAAACTGTTCTTCTAAATAAGATATGTTTAAACAGAAGCAAAGTAACCAGATGACAAGGTTGATTAAGTAAAGTTCCAGATTAGCATATTTTGAACACACACACACACACACACACACACACACATATATATATATATATATATATATATAT
>JAECUM010057185.1:0-16553 GCA_016617855.1 Megalonaias nervosa
AACAACAACATATATATATATATATATATATATATATATATATATATATATATATATATATATATATATATATATATATATATATATATATCTACAACATATATATAACATATATATATATATGTATAATGATACAAGCAAAGAATCAATGCAGTTGGTAAATGATAGGATCGGCATGCGTAAATAAATTCTGTGGTTACCACATGCAAAATTTTCGACGTGGAAATGAAGGAACAAAACCATGCTTGAAATGCGGTGTTGGGGTCAGAGGAAAAACGCATTTGTGTGTGCAATATGGTGGTAAAAGATACAGAGAGCTGGAACGATATTATGATAAAATGTTGGATCTCACATAAAAACCGCCGAAGACTATCTCGCCAGATTTTCCAAATAACAATTTAGACAAATAAAATTAGTTTACAAATGGAGCAAAATGAATTTGTGAAACATCCCATCATCAAGAATTATGAAGCATCTCGTGATGGTGTAATCAGGATTTGTGGACTTAAAAAACCAGTCGGTACTGTTAATAATGCTGTTATCTCAAATTTCGTGCTGGAAATAAAATGCATCTATCTCACAGATTTGTATTCGAATGTTATTATGGACTAATCAAAGATGGACTTGTAATCGATCATATTGATTCAAATCCGAAAAATAATTCTTTATCAAATTTGCAAGCTATTACACAGTCAGAATTCTGCACGAGGTGGTACTGGGAAATATAGTAAGTTTCCGAAAGTTGTTAAATCCGTGAACACGGAGATTGGCGAAGAAATACTATTTCAATCGATATGTGCAGCTGGAAAATATTTTGATACTTGCATTCCTTCAGTACAACGTGTCGCAGATGATATAACCAAATCGGCGTATTCGAGAAATTTGAAACAGAAAATAAAATTTTCATATGTTCCTATAGTATTAGATGACGAAGGGAGATAACTCTGTCAAGTAACGACTTCTCCGATAGAGTAATTAAGCAGGTGCCCCGCTTGCAAGTGCGTAACATTATATGACTGTGCCTCCATTGTTTTTCTTTTACTGTTTCTCACAACAGGACAAAATACAGGTAAGTCATTTTTAGTTCTTACCTATAAGACAGGTAACACACAGTTTTATATTCAGACCTACATGTATCTTTTAATCTCACGAATGACATCTTGTGCAGAAAATATATGTGCGATTATGATACACAGATATTTTATACAGTATATTTTAAGAAGTATGTTTGGAAAGTGAAATAAATCCACGCTACAGTTTACAATAATTGTGATTTTATTCAGTATTACTGAACGCACATGTAGGTTCTCGTCTGCTAGTACAATTACAGGTGACCTCAGCATAAATCACGCGCCGCATGCGTGTGTACAAATCCAGGTCAAACAGGTATATAGACCTACATGTATTTTAACTCCCGAATGACATCAGGTAGAAATATCTATATAATAAATATTATTATTCTGATTCTTATTCAGAAAATATTTTTATTTTAAATAAATATGTATTATATAATGAATTACGAAAATATTCACGCAATTATTTCTGAGAGTAAAATATTAAATGACGAGGATATAGAATTATCAGAACAGTTGGACCCTGATAAAATCATGAATGATTTTGAAGCGCTACAGGAACGGAAATATGATGGAAGATATACACTAGCAGCCGAGTATCGATTCATTAAGTTACTTCAACAGGCCTTAAGACAGTCTCTACTTTATGTCGCTGATAAAGATATTCCAAAATTTGTTTTACTTGCAAATTCGATCGATCAAATTAGAATACAGTTATCACACGAATACGAAGCAAAAAAAAAGATTCTGAGTTCACGTTTACGACAGCTGAAGACATTTATGTGCAGTGACAAGGTCGCTACTGACGAGGTCACTGTAAGCGCTGTCGTCTGGCACCCCCGAACCTCAAAACACCGGTGTTCGCCTAGGGGGTGTTTTATTACCCCTAACGCGCTTAGCGATCCAATAATTGCAATGAGAAAGAAAAATTACAATTACAATGAGAAAAATATAATACAATTGCCCAAAAAGATATATATCCGACGTCATTCAACTTGCTCGTCAGGTACTCTTTTTTGCTATTTTTTATTATTATTTTTTTCTGATTATAATATATTTACGCAGAATAGTATTTATTTTTATTCTGATTATAACATGCAGAAACAGATTATAATAGTTATTCTGATTCAGATTCTGATTATAATATTTATTCAGATTCAGATTATATTCTGACCTTTTATATTTATTTTTTATTTTTATTTTTTATTCTGATTCAGATTCATATTATATTCTGACATATTATATTTATTTTTCATTTTATTTTTTATTCTGATTCAGATTGAACATTTTATTATATTTATTATCGTCTAACACGAAGACCACTTCCTGCTATTAAACTTACGGTTATAGTTTTTTTCTTTTTCTGATAGGGTACACCAGCCAACTCTGCTAGTTTTTGATTCGCAGCTTGATTTATTATTTTAGTAACATTTGCAGGCATAACTTCTGTACTGGGTAATTTTACTGGCTGAGGTTTTACTAGCTGAGGTTTTCGTCGTGTTAATCGTGCTAGTCTATCCTTGATTGCCGAGAAAGTTTTACCGGCAACATCTCCAACAGTACTAATTTCTTTATCACAAATAACGTCAATAGCTTTCATCCCCAACTGCATTGCAATCGGTATTGCTTTCGGAGCTATCCTTCTAAATAGACCCTGCATAACATCACCAAGTCCATCTCCGTAGTACACTTTATATGTAGGTAATCGCGAATTTATCACCCTGATCATGGTTGGTCCACGGTAAGTATTATGTATGATCATCTTATTTTCTTGTCACTGATCTAATTGTGTACCTGATCAATCACTGCGGTAATCATTGGCGATTTCATCAATGAGGGATCAATAAACTTTAATATCCATGATACCACCTGTAAATAATCTCTGACAAATAGCAGCTGCTTCATTAATGATTTCTGGGGAATTATTACCAGCTCGTTTTCCTCCAGTGAGGATTTCTAACCATTCAACATTGGCAAGGACGTTATCGGGATATTGAGTAATAAGACCACTTCCTTTGATGCCCGTACCAAGACCACTTCCAGTTGTTTCTTCTTCCTCAATACGAGGTTGGCCTAATGACGATTTTTCTGTCGATAATATATCTCCGGGTAATGGTGCTCTTTTAACCTCTTCGACTTGTCTCTTAACATTTGCAAATTCATCCTTATATTTATCAGTTATTCTAGATATACCACGGGACTTTCGAAATATAAAAGCATCCCAATTTGTTTCTGAAACACTAGCGGTGTCTGGATCTAATAATCTATCACGATGTGAATATCCTGTTGCGGCAACCGCTACAGCTTTTTCTCGAAATATCCTACGACCCTCTTCGGTTAATCGAGCTGGTGGTTTTGGTTTTGGTTTGGCGTAACAAGATTCCTTACATCAACCACCTCCTCACGAACTTTGTCAACGCTCTCAAGTACTTGTTGTATTTCTTCTTGTATTTGTGGCTGAGCCGAAGCTATTTCGCATGGAAGTTCTCGCAGAATCTTTCTTGTCTTTTTAGTTCTTTCTGCTGTTTTTCCGGTTGCTTTAGCAATTTGCTCCAATGCGGGAAGAAGATCTTTGGTATCCTTCGTAACCGGTTTAAATAGTTGTTCTGCACCTTCTGCAAATTCCACCTGAGACTCCTGACTAGCTTGTAGTTGTTGCTTGACAGAATCACCGACGGGGAGATATTTTTAAATTGCCTCTAGTCGCTGTCGAGCTAGTTTAGCTGTGTGAGATTCCATTATTGATATAATAAAGATTTAATCAAGCCGCACGCAATACTCTTAATCACTTTGGTAATCAACGGCGATTTTATCAATGAGGGATCGATAAACATTAATATCCATGATACCACCTGTAAATAATCTCTGACAAATATCAGCTGCTTCATTAATGATTTCTGGGGAATTATTAAAAGCTTGTTTTCCGCCAATCAGAATTTCTAATCGTTTAATATCGGCAAGGGTGTTATTGGGGCATGAGGTAATAAGACCAATTCCCTTGGTACCTGTACCAATACCACTTCCAGTGGCGCCGGTTTCAGAACTTGAATCCTGCCATTCTTTTTTCTTACCTGTTTTTGGAGTGGTTGTCGTTCTTGTAACTGTTTGAGATAATTTGTTATTCCATCATCAAATGCAATATATCTTGGATCATTATTTCGGGCCTGATCAACTCCGTGGTGTATGCGAAATATCCATTTGTACCAGGTTTCACGACTTACGTTATCATCGGCGTACTCGAGGTTTAGAAATTTTTCTCTCTGATCAAAGCTGTGCACGGCAAACACATGTAATCTTACCGTTTCAATATTTTTTATGAAGGAAATATCTCTTTCGGTAAATTTATCATTCTCTTCAGTTCTGGCCCTTACTTGTTTTGGTTTAAGTTCTGGTGTATGATTCTTTTGGTCAATCCCTTCAAATATTTCTCGCATCGGCTGAGCAGCAGCTATTTCACCTGTAAGTTCTCTTAGAATCTTTTATGTTTTTTTAGTTCTCTTTGCTGTTTTTCCAGTTGCTGTAGCGGTTTGCTCTAACGCGGGAAGAAGACTTTTGGTAGCCTCTCTAACCGGTTTAAATAACTGTTCTGTTTTTCGGCAAATTATTCCTGTGTTTGTTGACGTTCTTGTAATTTTTGCTTGACAAATCACGAACAGGAATATATTTCTTAATTTACCCTATCGCTGTCGAGCTGATCTAGCTGTATGAGATTCCATTATTGGTATAATAATGATTTAATTAAGTCAAACCCACACAGCAGCAGAGAGGTTGAAAGACAAAACATGTGCGGCTACGCAAACGAACACACCTAAATGATGAAAACAAAAAACCACGTCAATGATGGAGTCACAAAAATGAGTTAACCCGGATGATTTCGTTATTGCGGTCTTTTATCCCCCGTATGGAAATGTACTCGGTTAGAAGTTTCGGTTTGACGTTGTTGACTTTTATTCTCAGCTTTTATAGGAACCCTTAATTTTGCGAACAGAGTCCTCTGAAAACTTTGTAGGGTTCAGCCTCTCTGCTGCTAATAATTACTGCGCACAAATATCAAAAGATGCACAAAATGACCTACCTTCGCGGGACGTCATGAGCATGGCATGTCTCTAAGGATGAAGCATTTTCGGTTACACAACTATATACTTCCATCCATTTCGTGGTTTTAAAACCTTACAAAGAGGTTCATAGCTATATGTTGTTTCCCTGTTTTATTGATAATTTTAGGTTTGGGGATGCAGCGGCGGAGAAGAAACGAGAAGTACTTAGCAGTGTCCTTGATTTTGTTGTTTCATCATATGAATTTGCTAAATAAATTTATTAGTTGTTCCTTTCTTTCTTTCTGTTACGTTTTCTTAGAGAGAGCTTACACCAGCGGAATTGTGGATTAAGTTGAAACTTTCTGGTCTTCCATTCACACATTTTGAATATAGGAAATATTAATGTCTTTAAGGTATTCCAACAGCGTCGTGATTTCTTTTGACTTTCAATTTTTATATAAATATTAATTTTATAACTTCATGAAGGGAATTAAAATTAATTAGTTTTGACAAGATGTGTTTCTTCTAAACCAGTGTATATTTATTCCTTCATTAATGTTTCTGCAATTTTGTTACCCCTCCCTTCCCTATTGCCATTATCTCGTCATTTTTCTTTCCTTGTGTTATGCTAGACGACGGAAACAAATCAATAAATGATATGTGCTTGTGTAGAGCGAATAACGGCAATATTTCATCGAGTAGGTGAACAATTAGCACTTTCACAAGTGGCGAAGTCACGAGTTATGTCAATCACGAGATGAAATATATCTGTGATTCATTCGGAACAAACAAAATGTATAACAGAAGCAGCAAATTTATTACCCCATCTCGCGCGATAATATCAATCTCTACCGTGTTCTGTTTTGTCTTTTTTTTGGGGGGGGGGTTAACGCCATTGTTTTTAGCACACAACAGGCTATCCATGGTGGTGAATATAACTAGTAGATGATGAAAACGGAGAAATCCCGGTAAGAACCAAAAACCCACGGGAAGCTTTTGGCAAGCTTTCTAACATAACCACATTGGCCGAGCCCGAGATTCAATCCCACGCGGAGAGTGGAAAGATATCAGTGACCGGTAAAGGTGAACGTTTCAGACCACTCCGCCATCCAAACCCCGGTGTGTTATATGTATATTCGCACAGAAAATCTCAATAGTAACATGCTTCTCCTTCCTTATTTAAAGCAAAAAAGGGCATAAGGGTGAAAGAAAGAAAAACCCGGTTCTCGTGCATGTTAGATAGTCATAGTTACCACTTTACCAAACAAACTTCAAAATTGCAGATCACATTTTCGGCTCATAATATTGTCCAACGACCACAGTGAAAAAAAAGAATATTTTTGGTAATTGCCCTAGAAAATCTAATAATTCACAGTCTGGCATAAAATAAAAGAGTCATCTTGTGTCAAAGCCCTCAAAATCATTATTAATCGCTGTCCCTATAGTAAGGGTGGACATTCGGTCGGTTTTTTAACGGACAGTCCGGTTTTCAGCTGGTCTTTTCCCAGTTTAAGATAATCGTTTTTGCGTTGGTGCAATGCAGTGCCCATATTTTTTATTTCCATCAGTTGCAATCCTTCTTATAGTATAGGAAAACGTAGATGATCATGATGCTGCTTCATTTCTTGAGTTTGAAAAGAGAAAGCAACCAGGAACTTCATTTTTATGCTACGGATCATATTGGGGCACATTTGATTCACTCAACAGAACTACCTTCGTCACTGGCCTCCCTACTTATAGTACGGGAATAGATGATTTTTATGTTTCGGCATTTCTTGATGACAGACAACGCAAGCAACCAGACTTTGGTGTTTTAGTGTCATGGCTGACACTGGGCCGTATTTCACCTCTATGATAAGATGTTGTTGTAGTTGTTGTTTTAGGGTTTAACGCCATTTTTCAGCACAAGATAGGCTATACATGGCGGCCAGTATAAGTGGTGGAGGAAGAACCCGGGAAAACCTCTGAAATAACCACCTACCCATGAGAAGGTACTGGCAAGCTTTCTCACATACCTATACTGGCCGAACCCGAGACTCGAACCCACGCAGACAGGTGTGAGATGGCAATGATCCGTAACGGTGAGCGCTTTAGACCACTCGGCCACTCTGGGCCCCATGATAGGAATTAACCTCTCAAGACTTCTTCAGGTCTGTCTTGCTGATATGGTAAAATGTACGATTGATTTCCAGAGTACATCATGGGCTTCTGAACAAAAGCATGCTGATATCGTTAAAAACCAATAGTTACTTGGCCGGGTATGAAGTGAGCTTGCTTTAGAAAGACACATCGATCCAGATTCTATGACAAATTATTCATTCAAGAGCAATAAGAGCAACTATAACTACATCTGTCATAATGACAAATAAGACGGGAAAAGCTTTTGCTGCAGGTTTATGCGATGAAAGAGGAATTATGACTGCATCAGATCGATTTCGTCTGAATCAATCTTATCCAACAGACGATTTAAAACTTAGTAAATGGGGTATAGAAAAGCCGTTGTTTATAATACTTATTGCATTTTGATGATGAAATGCCCAATAACGGAGAATTAAAGCCTCTTAGGTCTTGCGTGATAGGAGTATAGTACCTAGATATATTGTACCCAAAAGACAACACAAGTAAAGCGGCGTATCGAAGATACTTCCTATCTTTCAGATTGAGACCTTCTCTGATATATCTTCCTATCTTTCAAATTAACACCGTCTATGATACATCTTCTATCTTTCAGATTAACACCTTCTGTAATATGTCTTCTATCTTTCAGATTAAGACCTTCTCTGATATGTCTATCAAAATGACAACAAATGACACAACGACGAACACTCACTGCCTTGAAGGTTTAAACCTTTGTTTGATGTAACTATAGCAAGAAATATAAATCTGAAATATGTTCATTAACATGAATTAAAATCAACGCCTTATTTTTTCTCTAACCAATTCTTATAAAAACGAATCAGGTAATTACGAAAATCTAATTGCTCTTCCAATGCAGCTTAAGAGATACTGTTATTTGCATTTATAATTACCACTCATCAATTATTATAGATGAACATATGATATATTTGAATATGTGGTAATGGTTCACATAATCATGACTTTGAAATATGTGCACTTCTAAATAACAGTCAATCAGTGATTTGAATTAGTTTCAGCATGCGTTTATAATTAATGGTTGACAAGCCTTGATATGGTTAATACAAATAAAAGTGTGGAGGTTTTACCTGTTACATATGAAAGCAAACTGCGTCAGCAACCTCTTGGTTCCTGGCAAGATAAGACCACTGGTGGCCGCGTTTTCTAAACCTCACAAAACCAAAACCACACATAACAAGGCTTAGAACACACAAAAAATCTCCAACGCGTATTGATTTAAACCTAATCATGACATTTTCAGAATTTTGGGCTAGATATGGGTTAAAAGAAAAGATAACATCTCATCGCCCTTTTTGCAATGTATTTATCCTTCGATCAAGAACTCTGTGTCGACCGATACAGTTTTTAACTTCGACATTTCAGCAGAATACATAGAGAAGCCTTGTTCAGTCAAATATTGGATACAAATGGTAAATACAGTAAAATGTTCGATACAAATGGTTGATACATAGCTACAGTACTCACAACGTCTTATTTTTACTTCACTGTATTTTGGAGAACTATAATTCTAGCATGATGCTTTAATAATATTAGCGTATCAATAACCCATAAATGACAACTGCACAAAATGAAGCACATTAGTTGTGAATACGACAGGGCCATTCGTTGATCTATGATAGATAAATATTTAGACAGATAAGTTCTACGTTATCAGAAACAATTCTCACATTATAGAAGTACAAGTTATTTTCAGTTGTCAGATTTTTCCACTGTACTCATACCGGTTTATGCAAAAATTACAAATGTACTATTCTTGAAAGTTCAGTGAATTTCCTTGGTAATAAAATGCATATTTCCTAGTATTTTGTTCAAGTAAGATGAACTGGAAGCAAAATACAGAAATTCGAGGCTATAAATCATGTTACTTACCTATGTGATAAAGAAAATAACCTCCTCGTTATCATTGTTGCACAACGTTCTATTTCCATATCTCTTGTTGTAAATTCCCCCGACTGACGGAAATGGCCGATCGATATTCCGCTTGCAGTTTATGTGTGCCTGCTATCCAAAGTATTTACCGTACAGTCTCGAAAGGCTGTTGCCATTTGTATCAATGGTATTTTGGACACTGTAGATAAATTTCATGCAAATTGTATACATACCATTACGATGACCTAATATGTTCTTGTAGGTTACTTGGTGTAAATTCAAGTTCAATGGGTTTTATCCAGTTCAAATTCTGTTTCTCTCTCATTCCACATATTTCCACATAATTTTGTCCCATATGTGGGAGAGCAAATGATGAAAAGGAAAGCAGAGCAGATGACATTTCGATAAAATTGAATATCAAATTTAATTAATTTAGGAGACGGTGATAAATATTTGTTCTCGCTATTTTCTGATTTCAATAATGATAAATAGGTGGAATTCATAACTGATCTAGAACGTATAGAAGCAATAGTCTACTGCTGAAGCCATGTTATATATGTGTATTCATGCGCCACGAGCGGATCACAATTTTATATGTCAACAGTATTGGTATATCAAATTGCTTTATAGCAACACTTTAAATGCCGTCTAATTTTTAATCAGTTTAGTACATCTGTTAGTTAGAGGTAAATTTTAAGTACCTAAACTAGCTCCTTTGAGCTATGCAATATAATAAAAGGCATTCACATTATACATGAAGTATTCCTTCCAGCCACCGCTCGCAATATCGAGTATAATGTCAAAAATCACAACATATGTCATGATCATCATAAAGCAAATATATTATGTAATGTCAATGTTCCTGGTTCTGTCTTTGCTTCATGTTCATCGATATAACATCTCATATCGTACGCCAAGTTGATCATCATTGTAGGCCACCAGCGAGAATACCCTACGCTTCTTTATCACTTGTAGCTGCCACTGCGGATATTTCCTCTTTCCTTGTGAATGTACACAGTTCTGCTTAACCGATCACTACAAGCGCGAATACATTTGTCACGCCTTTGTGACCCACCATGACCTTCTATGCACTAATTAGCCAGGATTGTGCAGATTTTCCCTTGCCATTAAACATACTTAGAAAATCTCTTATTTCCAAGTTACATGGAAAATGAAACGCATGGACAAATGTATTTATAACTAAAATGTTAAATGTTTAAAATATGTAAGTATTGCCTTCAACTGACGTGTGTTTATCATCCACTGTACTGCTTCTCTCTCTCTCTCTCTCTCTCTCTCTCTCTCTCTCTCTCTCTCTCTCTCTCTCTCTCTCTCTCTCTCTCTCTCTCTCTCTCTCTCTCTCTCTCCCCGAGGGATGGCACCATTTTCATCCTACTTGTAAACATTTCAGCTATCTCAGTTTTCACTATAAAAAAATAATGCATGCCATGTAACTATATATAAACTTACCAATATTCCATATGAGACGGTATCGTTTGTTTTCTATTTAATCGTTTGCAGAAGGATAGCAATTGCTAATCAGAATTATTAAAGATACCATGTCAATTGTTCTAAATTTTCTAACTGATGAAGACTTGTGTCTAACAAATAATTCAGACTATTCATTTTTAGTGTCTCCTGAGAGAATGAATATTATTTATCAGACTTTTGTTCAGTCAAATGAATCTTGTTTATCATACATGAGTTGAGATTTTTTTTTCTCACTGAAAATGCCTCTAAACTAGGAAAGATGCGGTGATCCCTTACTATAAATTCCATTAGTAATCCGGTAAAGTTTATTAGTTATTATTAAAATCCATTAAATAGTGTTTAAGTCCATTACATACTGGTAAGATCCAATAGTATATCGGTAAACTCCACTTGATACTGGTAAAGTTAATTAGTAAACTGATAAAATCAATTAGTATATTCGTAAAGTCCATTAGTATCCTGGTAAAGTCCAGTACCATACTGGTGAAATACAATACTATCCTGGTAAAGTACATTCGCATACCTCTCTCTCTCTCTCTCTCTCTCTCTCTCTCTCTCTCTCTCTTTTATAACACCGAGATTCCAAAATGCGACTTCAAATATGCTTTATAAATGTTGTTTGACTGAGTGAACGTATTTGAATGTTGGGCTAATGAGAACCAATTATAATGTCTTTTCAGATAATTAAACATACCATTTTTATAATTGCATCAGTTGGTATGATACATACTTGTTAGAACATCATTTAGTATAAAGTCTCCCTCATTTATAACACAGTTCACTTGCATGGCTACTGTAAACAATCTTATGAATGGAGAGAACTAAACTAAGCACAATTGATATAGAATAAACATAGAATAAAATATGTTTGCCTCGTGATATTTCTTTCAACAATTCACGAGTGTTCAAGATCACGGAACTAACGATTCATAATTGTTGACACGTATGAATAATTGAATATAAGGACCGATAAAGCATGTATTATTCTGTTCATTAAATCTGTCGTGATGAGATTAATTTATTAGCAAGTTACAATTAATATTTATAACAAAAATATTTATCTAATGAGTCAACCGTTTAAACTAAAACCACATGAATAAGCCAACAAGTGTTAAAGAATCAGAAGTGAACGTTAAATTCGCTGTTACTAATGGCATACAACGAAATGTTACTTATGGTGCAGATTACATGAGCAAACTACCCACCACCACCACCACCACCCACCGACGCAGTTCCAGGAGTTTTCTGCGGAACATAAGACTGATATTTCAGAAACTGAACTATTTTCAGTCATTAAGAATCCTATTATTAAACAAAAATGGCGGCAGTCATCCCATTTAATTTGTTTGCCATTTATTTGTTTCAATTTCATGGTGAACTCTTTGCAACCGTGCAAATAATATAAAACCATAATGTTGTTCCTGGAACATTTCACTCATTGAATTACAAGATATCGCATGCAAACAGTCAAAAAACGAGTGGAATATTAACAGCGTGATAGTTTAAGGAAATTACATACACTATACCTCCATAACGCATATTGTAGATTTTGTTTCAATATTCAAATGCAAACAGCGCCTCAATCAAACACCGCAAAATAGTAGCAACAATACACAAAAACTCATGTACTTAGAGCATACTAAACAGTAAGCCGGGTAGACTAAAACAAAATCACAACAATATGCTAATTTAAAGAAAGGAAAAACGGAATAAAAAGAAGAGGCCGAAATTGGTCACTAAAGATTTAAACAGCCAGTCAGTCTCCTATATGTTACTTGTGCCCAAGTTCACGTTGCTCAAGATTCAGACGAATAACAACAACCGAAGCATCACTCGGCTATTTCCGTCTAGTCGTGAGATAACCGAGGAAGAAGCTTTGTTGTACTTGGTGATTCGCCTCAGTATGAACCCGCCACATATTTTACGACACCAAAGGCTGACAAAACCTGTTAAGAATAGAGTTCTCAATGGCAACTAACTACATGCGGGATTTCTCGACTTGACGGAAAAAGCTAGGGATGTTCGGATTGTAATAACATTTGTAACATGGGATTGAATAGAAAGTAAGCGAATCTATAATAACAGTTGTAGCATGGGATTTAATAGAAAGTAAGCTTATATGTAATAACAGTTGTAACACGGAATTTAATGGAAAGTCAACGAGTATGGCAACCTACAAACAAGTAAAATGATAAAACAATAAAGGTTTAAGATCATTTAACTCTGCAAAGTTACTTCAAGCATCGAATAAGAACAATGTTCTAAAAATTGCATATCACATACAGGAACTTGCTTGAATACGAGTGTCTGATTACACGTTTATTTAGCAATTTTTGGTCATGCTATTAGGCATGAAAAAAAAATTAAAATGAAATCAATTTGACAGCCATTATGCAAGTCCTTATCTCCAATAAAATGACAGCTGCCCAATTCTACTCCAAAATGAAAACAATTAAAACTCATGCATGATATACAGTTTGAGATTATTCGCAGGTCGATAAGAGGTAATGGATACAGTCGTAAAGAAAAGAAAACTAATTCTTCCTCTCATCAATAAAAGTGATTTATACGCAGAAATATGTTCAAAGTAAATCACACCACCACTTTTGTCACACTCAGTTTGTTAAAATAAGTGAGAAGAAAGTACGAAGACAGGAGCAATAAATTAGGAGTCGCAATGCCACATTATTTAAAAGAAATAAGAAATTTGTGTAACGACTGTCATGGTTTGAAGTGGGCGTTTGGTATTTAACAGCACTTCAACTCAGTAAAGATCATATCTTGCCTACGCAATCGGAGTAAAGATATTTACCCACAACACACCACGGCGGCAGAACCGGCCTACACAATAGGACTAAAGAGATTTACCCACAGACATACCACGCCGGCAGGACCAGCCTACGCAATTGGATTAAAAAGCTTTACCCACAGACATACCACGGTGGCAGGACCGGTCTCTTCTTGCCCAGAACGCTAACCATTTTGCACCAATGTGGCTGATTCGGATGTGAAACTGATGGTAAATAGAACTGGAAAATGATTCATATTTAATAAATTCATTTTTAAGGAAATGGTCTTGTCATTTACAGAATCAAGAGTCATCCAAAAGACCTGAATATGGTGTTGTCGGTGTGGTTCTCATTTGAATACCATTCATGCTAGTGTACAAGTCTCACCAAACTGCAGACAGAGAAGACCCAAAATAATGCCACTTGTTCGCACAAAATCGTCAATAGAACGAACAAATTAGGTCCAGACTTGCAGTCAAATATAGTTGAGGACATCTTATTGACAGGTTTGGACGTTTTGATATGTGCAAATATTACATATCACCACCAACTTCACAGCTTTTTCTTTACAATTTCTCAGCACATCGTTGCATGCTTACGCCATGACTCCTTTATTAAGAATTGCATTTTGCAAAATAAATATAGGAGTCCACGTATATTTAATCTGCCTTTCAGATTTAGCATTTGTATACCCTGGGAATAATCGATAGTCTCGCACTGTAAGGAATGACGGATTCCTATTTCAGCAAATGTTCTACTAAATAACTAGAGAACATAATCATGGAATTCCATGGTTGTAGGCGATAAATCTTCGACCCCATCCTTTCGCAGATGATTGGATCATTGGATTATGGAATCCTGAAAAATATTGTGACGTCATGGACCTTGCTTGCACTCAACAATCCAAATCAAAAAGCTAAAGATAGACTACTAGAGATAGCGATGTCCACAGCTTCGGTCTGATAATGCGCAGGTTGATTAGGTTTAGCTCTGTCCGGTCAAAATCACAAGTAAAACGAACAACGTAGACTCGGGTCTCCCGGCACATCATGCAACTAAAATATGTTTTCAATATTAGCCGTTTGGGCAGGCGTTTTACACTAACCAATACGGTATAACATGTATGATTCGATTAAGTTTTTATTTCCTGATTCTCTATGTATAAGGGTTTGTACATCTTTGTATTGCCTTAACGTTAAACAATGATTCGTGTGACTCATGTCCTATCCCAGACAGCGAGTAAGGAAGATAATATCGAAACAAAACCTACATAATTTAATACTTACTACATATTTATGTACTTCCACCATAAAATTCGTTATATCAGATTTGAAGGTGAACTTGAACTTATATGTATATAGATGTGTGTTCAAAGTGTATCAAATTCAGTCAAGAAACTTCCGTCCGCATGTTTTAGTTTTTACAGTTCCTCAACTCTAGCTTCAATTTATGGTTATGGATTTTATACAAATGTCTAACAGATCAATTCTTTTATACACAAAAGTATTAATATTCTGATTCTCGTGTGTAATTATATTAATGGCATAATATTCGTTGCGGAATTACTTTTTCAATCGTTATCTTGGTTGTTGAATGCACTAAAATGCGTTTTTCTCCTCGAATCTCTGCAGTACCAATGATTTGAAATGCAAGGATACTTTATCCAATTTGACCTAGAGTACATACATACATACATACATACATACATACAGACAGACAGACAGACAGACAGACAGACATGCATACATACATACATACATACATACATACATACATACATACATGCATACATACATACATAATATGACTCTCGTGTAACAAAGTACTGTATGCGTGCAGATTATTTTACTTTAAAATTTCTAAACTTTAATTTAAGTAAGTTATTTAAAATATCACTCAAAACAGATGTTATATTTTATTCAAGAAAATATGAAAATGTAGTAACACCATTAATATACACAAAACATCTCAAGCAGAAAAAAGGATTAACTAAAGAAAAAGTATTGAAAGTTAATTAAAATATCGAAATGTATGTATTAGGAATAATTGGTACACAGTTGATAACATAACGCTAGTTGGAGTTTAATTAGAAACAGTTTCTGACTCTTTCGTTGAATTAATATATCGATTTATAATACAATGGGACAAATTAAATAATGACTAAGAACGTAACAATAATGTATTAGGACTATGAACAAACATGCTAGATTCGATTGGATTATTGTGTAGTATATATATATAACATATATATATATATATATATATATCCATATATATATATATATATATATATATATATATATATATACCTATATATATATATATATATATATATATATATAATTCATGTAATACGAAAATAATGGCAAATCCTACAGAAGGCTAAAAAAACAAATAAGCAGCCAACATCAATATTAAGCTGGAATTGAACAATTACACTGATTCAGAATAAACCTATCGAGTTAGAATAAACCGACAGAGTTGCAGAATCTGAACGTTTCAACCAAAGATTTAAAAAATGATAGAAAAACCTGCGAATAACAAATGGATATGCATTATACAGAACACTGTGGATATAAAGAAAAATTACCTGCTGATCATGACTTAATGAAACAAAAGCATATTTAAAACTGACGATGTTTCAACACTTTCAGATCATGACAGCGACATAACGGTTATACATTGGTGTCAAAAAGAATGTGATTTGCATTATTATACATGCTAATATAAATTCATCTTATTTTGTCGTTTTACTTCAGTATCTATGTTTAATAACAAAACCTATGTAGTTTAGTACTTCTGAGTTTTGTATGTGTGACTAAGAATGTTTTGCTGTGGCGAGAATAGAAACTGTAATCCAGTACATTGCATTATGTTTTTAAATATGCTCGGATCATCCTTAGAGTACCACGATCAGAGCACGCCTCTCCCCTGCTCTGTACCCTACACTGGCTATCCATACGATCCAGAATTAAACACAAAATTTGTTCTCTGACGGGTTCCAGTCCAACATACCTATCTGACCTCACCCATGTTTACACACCTGCAAGATGCTTACGCTCCTCTTCTGACACTCGTATTCTCATTATTCCCACTATGAAGATGAAATCATATGGACAACGCTCTTTTGCACACCA
>JAECUM010057186.1:0-14804 GCA_016617855.1 Megalonaias nervosa
TATATATATATATATATATATATATATATATATCGTGATTGTTTTAACGAAATCTAAGCAACAAACAATGAACAAAAGTTGTATGTGTATGACATATTTAACTAGATGCTGAGTATTCTTTTCAAGCAGTCAAGACAATTTTTTTTTTTTTTTTTACGGTCTCTTGTCAATTTCTTTAGTAATACTACAGGTTAACAGCCTAATGTTTATACTAGAAAATGCTTATAGTGCATATGTAGTGTTTTGAACAGATCCATTTGTTAGAAAACAAGACAAAAACAATGTATGTGTATCAAATATTTAATCAGTGTCACGAAGAAATTGACAATTCTTTTCTTGCAAACAGCACAATGTTTACAATCTTGGTTTCAATCTGCTTTCAACGTCCTTAATATGATTCTGCTTTTACTGGTTTCGAATTTTATCTCTAGCGAGGCAAATAGTTGTGAATAACTTTAATATTGAAGCAAGACATTAAAACGGAGTATAAAATGAATAAATACATTTCAATCTGAAACAGGTTAAACAAAGCGTCATAACGCGAGACGGAATAAAAAAAATAATGAGCCATCCCCTTTCGTAAAGCAAGAAGCACGGGTCATTGCCTTAGATCAATGCTAAGAATTAAGAATTTGCGTGCAGCACGATACATTTACAAACCTGGAAGATATAGACATTATTGCCATCACAGAGAGACATATTTACATAATGCCAGACAGTTTTAATATAATACATATCTATTGTATTCAGCAGAGGATACATCCATTTTGAACAAGCTAAAAGAGTACTATTGGTCAACGGAAGTTATGATATCTTTGGCTATTGAACATAATTGGAAGCTCCGAAGAATCCCTGTGTAATATAACATTCCCCTATTAGGAGCATGAGTTTCCGTTTAATTGCACGTGATTTTTGTGTATAAAAGGAACTTCTAAGATAAAGTATCATCAATTCGTGTAATACAGCAGAATAAAAGAAACAGATTTTGTATTCCTAAATGCCATTAACTTGTAAACAAACCATACACATTAAACGAATTGAAAATGATCTCAAGAACAATTTTGATGGTAAGAAAAGTCAGAAACTTTCCTTTAGCACATCCCTCATCAGAATATAATTGATTACTGTGGACAATTATCAAGCATTTTTACGAATTGACTTCCATTCTGGTACTAAGATAGAAACGACAGCCTAAAACCAGGAAACCCTCCAACACATCGTCAGAGGGAAACATACTTGCAAAATATTATTTTTAATATTAGTAGATGCAGTCAGTAATATTTGGTTGTTGTTACTAGCTTCAAAGTCAGCGTGGTTCTGTTTGTACCAGGACAAAAACGTTCATAACAACCACATAAGCTGAAATTTCGTTTCGTTTTCAGATAGAAATTGCACTCCGTGTATTTACTTCTAGTTGAAAATGTATATCATTTATATCGTATTTGGGAAGATCTTAGCAAAAATATTTTTGTAATTGCTACAGATCCATCTTCACAAATATTTTATAATTTAATGTCATCAAGAAACCATTCTGCTATTCACTGTGTTCCATTTATATGATATATGATGTTATGACAAAAGTGTATCAAGTATCCATCTATTTTACCAAGTGAATTGTGATGCACGTTGAAAACTTTATCTTCTTGTTAAGTACTTGAATCTAAATTGCATTTGTTCTTTTGTTTATTTTCAGCTAGTGATGATATCAGTGATCGTCTTGTGTAACTTTGCTGAACAATGTACAGATCCAACGGATTGGTCCCTCTTTGAGAACACTTTTGATTTCCTTGAATCATCCAAAATGCAGGCTGCTTTTCTGTTACCAAGACTCGGTCATTCAACGAGACATGATTTTCTTTCGATTCCCCGGCAATATGTCGACATAATGAGAAACGAAACTCTCTGGGGGCAACAATCATGCCGCCCTCACATTGCCTTCTTTGACAACCATCTGCACTCTACGTCAATATGTCCATGGTATTTCGTTAAGAACGTCGACAGTAACAGGAAACCAGAAGTTCTAGTAGAAGCTGTGTGCGCATGTAGCGATCTGGATATGTCCCATGTCGTAATAAATGGCAAAAGAATAAAATGCAGGAGCGTTCCAATGTTTCTAAAGGTCCTGAGGCGCACAGGCTGTAAAGATGGGGTGTACACATATCGATTTGTCTGGGAAAGGATTTCTGTCGGCTGCGTGGCTACATATGAGACATTAGAATCCATTGATGAAAAACCAAGAATGACTAATTAGCTTTCCTTTAGATAAAGCACAGTGATGTTTCAGAGATCACTTACTTTGTAAAAAGGAAAATTACAAAATATTTATTGGTAATATTTTGATTTTCGCATATTGCTTATATGTACACTTTTGTATGCATTCAAAAGTAATTCATCTTAGAGAATTAATTAGCGAAAAGATCTCGTCTTTCATCGCTCATTGTGATAATTGTCATCGTTATTATTTTTGTATAGGCTGATTGATAGAGTGATTGATGTTTCTTTTTTCCTTTCTCTCCTTCGTTTCTTCTGCTGGTCTGGCTATCTTCTATTATATTCCTTTTGTTCCTTCGCATTTTCTGCCCTTTCTATCTTTCTTTGTTGTCACTGTTACCTTAAACATGCTCAGATTAGATAAAATTGAATGTGGACCTGTTCTTTAATAATTGGTGAATTTACATATCAACCCAATAGCAGCGTAAGAAACAGCTATGCTATTTCAGAAATTATTTTATTCAATTGTATATTAGTATTTTTATATAAGTAGTATTGTTGTGATTGACCTTGTAAACTGAGGTGTTTGTTTGCATGAATAAAGAATCAATTGTATTAATTATCTTTCTCATGATATTCCAATTGTATAACGTTTCACTTTAAGTCCCTAGTAGTATGAATGTAGACCTTTCGCCCAACCCGTCATCGCCCCTACTCTCCGTGATATATGTAGCCCAAAAGTGACTGTTGTCTGTTGTTCACTTGGAATTTTGTCCGCGGCGATACTTGTACCCCACACAAGTGACATGAATGAGCCAGTCATTGGTGGGTGGGTTGATTCTCGTCCAGATGCCAGTACCCGAAGAGTTTCAGTGACGGCAGAATCACCGCCTTTGATACTAGGAAAGCCTATGATAGCGATCAATATAAATACACTGCGAGCTAATGTGTTTTCAATCAATAAGCTGTTCTCTGCCTGAGGATTATTTGGTTTTCTCTGTCTTTGATTGCAACTAGTGCATTTTATTCATCTATTGAGGCCGCTAGACCCAGTGTAGTGAAAGAATGTACTGTGTATTTGATCAATACTGCCTACAGACTAGCTTGTATTCCTATATCAACAAAATTTTCAGTATTGTATTTTAGATTTATAAAAGAAGCACAGAAGATGCTGTATGCATTCTCGAAGCAAGTTAGGAACACATTGCTAAGTTGGTGAATCTGGGAATGATCTCTGAAATAGAACGAAATAAATTGTGGCAGATTTTTGAGGCAAATAAAACTAAAAGGAATCTGCAGAATATCATACATGAAGGAGTATACCCACAAAAGAAGAATATCTCGCCCACTGTGTCTGAAGGTATTGACGTTTTCGACGAGGTCAGTGACAAAGATGTCCAAGAACAGGCTAATTGAACAAATGATTTTGGGTCATACGTGTAAGAATGGCATTCGAACTCAGATATATACCAAGGTCCTATAAAGGAGGAATAGCTAGTCGACGCACCCACCCAAGAAAAGAAATTTGTATATGAAGTAATATACAAATCCAGAGTTGCGGCAACATCAGTATTACCAATAATTTGCAGAAGCTATTTATAAAGGCAATGAAGTATAGCAGTTATCAGGGATATTTACCCGCGTTCTCAGAAATTTGATGTTATTGTATAAAAGCGCATTGACTTTTGTACATCCCGAGTTGGCATAATACTCAGTGACATGTCATTTCAGCTTACTTTGACTGAGCTCTGGATGGAATTTATTTTATCCGACTTTCAAGGCTATTTCGATGAAGTCAAAAACAATTAGAAATTTTATTTGAGAAATCCTGTTTTTAGACTTCTTTTTACAATATACCTGCAAGATAGTAAATATGGTGATGAATTTTATGATGTATACAATCCTCCCTGCTTTAAAAACATTTCAGTGGAGGAGATAATAAAGCGGCGACAGAAAAGTCAGCGCCATAAGGAAGGTTTTGCCAATTAGATAAAAGTTTGCGCGTATGTATAGTAAGCGCCGTGGCATTGGGACGCAACAATTGCAAAGGCGTCTGTTTTGGAAAAAGATGGCAGAACATGTCATTATGAGTACTGTGAAACAAATATTCAAATATTACGTGATGGTCTAGTGGCACGACCCTGCCTTAAATGTGGTATCGGAGTCAAATCACGTAATCAACTTTGCCAGCCCTTTGGATCTGTTTATGAGTATTATAAAGCACGCAGAAACATATCAAAACTACAAACACCTCTAGCTACACAAGCACAAACAGGTACCACGCCAAAAAACAAAAAACAATAAAACATAAATAAATGAAATAGTAGCCAGGACTGAAGCAAATGCTGTTTCTGATCCAGACAAAATTTCAAAAATCAAACAAGCCATCGACAAAATTTCCCAATTTAGAAAGACGATTCACCCTCCCCTTAGCATAAGTATGCCTACTGTGCCACAGCTAAAACAGATCGTACGGCAGCATGGAATATACATACCATGTCGTATGAGAAAAACAGATTTTCTTGAATTATTGAGATCCACACTTGTACAGAATCCACAACTATTACTACCACAACCACCACCGGTTGCCTTTGTGGCAGCAACACCAACAAAACAACGATAAAACAACTAAGACAATTTGCACGTGAACATAATATCCGAACACGCAAAAGTGCAAGAAAAGCGACTGAGTATGTTCGTACAAAACTACAACAATCACACGAACCGGAATTCAAATTTCAAAAACGTAGTGGTGAGTTGGAAAATGATATTGCACTTATCCCAACAAGTTACACACTAGACAATGACGCTCGAGAGCTGCTGACCAATATGATTCCCGGAATTGTAATTGGCAATAATTTCAGCGCTATATCCAGCTTGTTATTACCAAGACATAACTAAAAGATATCAGCAGAACTTAGGTAAACTCAGCATTGGTGATACTGGATTTTCTGTGCAGGTTGGGAAAACCACGCTGTAAAAAATTGAAACACTTAAGCCAGTTATCGCTGTTAATGTTTTCAGTTATGACAAAAGGCTTTTATCCGCTGGCAATATCTAGCCTCCCCATGGACAGAATGACCGAAATAAGATTCATTTGTTGATGCTGAGTTAAACAGAAGAATCAGAAACGAAATCACATTATGTATGGATAAAGAATTTGTTCGGCTGTTTTAACCAATACAGCAAGTACCATTGTATAAAATATCCATGCAGACGTTGCATGTATGTATTTAAGACTCCAGAACTGCTCTCCAGTCATGACTATTACTGCAGTGGTATCAGTGAAAAACCTCAGCGCACAGTTAATCAGGCGCCTAGTAAAAACACTGTCAGATTTTCTGCAGCACAACGAAAGATGAAGTCCCGTATATCATTGATGATTTGGATGGAAATGAGAAGACTCTTGTGGTGTACTACGATGTGATGCTTGAAAATCAAGTCAATCCCGTCATCTATTTGACTCAAAGATACGCCCATGTGCCATAAGTAATCCGTGACAAATGTAACATGTTGATGACATTTTGTGGTAATGACACGCATGTCCTTGGAAATATTAATTGGACTTGGTGTGCCGCTGCTCACACGTGGGACTACTTTCGTGACATGTTTGCGAGCAAGTATAGTTTTTTAATCATTGATTTGAATGGACTTTGCAGTCACGGAGGTAACTATCTAGTTGGTCTGGGTGCCTCAATTTAAGAATCAAAACCAAACAATCATATACAAATGTATGCCATCGATGTCGTAGATAAGTGTGGAAGCTACGTCGTGAAGCCGCTCGTGAACAGCAAGAAATGATTAAAAAAATTATAGAAGGCCGCAAACAATTAAAAATATGTTACAGCTGCAACAGACTGTACGAGAAGATCTTAAAGCGGGATTTGAACAAACATTTGCGCCGCTGATTAAACCCACAAAATAATGATATTAACAAGACCACAAAGACTACAGCGGAAAAAGTGGCAGAGATTACGGGAACCGAAGCAGAACCGGCTCCAAGTCATAGGATAGCCAAACGTACCAAAGATATCAATAAAGCCAGAAGAGCAACTGCAGAGGCCATTACACATTTGCCACGGACGATTGAGGATGTCAAAGAAGACCTTTGGTAAAATTCATAAAGCCTCTTGTATGCTCGTCAAACGCACCAGTGAACATGATGAAGACATTATAGAAGCACTTGCCAAAATACCAAACAAACCACCCGAATACAAATTCGCAGTTGCAAACTCCGCCTCAATTCGTTAACGAAACAGTTCTCCAAGTAATCTTTACAAATCCTGTAAGTGCCGCTCTTCACAAATGCGTCAACTGGAAAGAGTACATGACAAGAATGCCATTAAAAACAAATCCTAAACACGTTGATAGGGAATGGTCTACAATGGTATTCAGGTAGTTTACTGGAAAGAAACTATCTACCTGTGATCGTTGGAATCATTTTCTAAAAACGTTACATATATTTATATTTATATATATTTATATTGTTGGCATCAGCGTTAGAGACTGTAGGAATTGCATCAAGAATGGCTTTGAAAAAGATGGTTGGAAGCCGCATAAGAAAGAATGAGGTCTTCGATTACCCGGTCGTAGAAAATTGTGCCGTTGTTGGAAGCGAAGTTTCTCAAGAGTCCATTAACCAATCTTGAGTTTTCTCGATGGCAAATTCAATCAAACATTTTTGTGGTGTTTTTATGCGAGATGATCTCGCCAATGTGAAAGTGCATTGTCAATCTGGATTTCATCAACAGGCCCTGGCACTCGCCGGCTCGTATACGTGCTAACACTTCAACATCGTTTATATTTTGACTCGTATGGACTTGCACCTCCAACTGAAGTTGTTAATTATGTATCCCGGGGCACACGTTGATGAACACCGTTTTATTCACATTTACCGGTACAGACTCAGTTGGATGATCCCATATGCGGTCATTGTGAAGCGATGCTTGCACTGGAGTGTTCATCAACCCGCAGTTACTTATTGATTTTACGTTAAAGTTCGTTTAATATTATACAAAAATGTCTGTTAACAATTACGGACGTTTCTCGGCTGGACGACACGGTGCTGATGTAGATCTGAGCCGATTTGCCACCAAAGCGGATATGTCTGAGTTTACCAGCAAGGCTGGTTGTGTTGATCCAGGTGCCCTTGTCAGTTTTGAAGAACACACTGGTAAACTGAAAACGTCAAACGTTAACATTGAAGATATTACTGTCAAACTGAAAGGTCTCTTCGTGGTAAAGAATCTGACTGAGCTCACTCAGAGAGAAAGCGGCGCGTTTATCAAAAGCTATGTTGATACAGCTAATATTGATGCCCGCACCACCAGACGTAATAACTTCATGGACCATAATTGTGGAAATGTTATCCAAGGGAGAAGAGGATAAAACTGACACCATTATCTTAGCAAATTGACTACTTAGTTTAGATTTACAGATGATGGCTTTGATAAACCTAAAAGTCACATCTTAAACGTGCGCGAGTCTGGGCCATACATATTTATCATAACTTACCCAGCTGTATTATCAGCATCATTAGTTGCCATAGATGAAATTCATTTGGAAGCAATCAATATTTATCCGGACTCAAATTTAACAGACTTTGGTGTTAGTGTTTAAGATTATATTTTATCATTATTATATACTAAATGGAATGAGACCGCGGTGATGAAGTTGCATAATTTACCGACGGGCTGCAGGACCAATTAACAGATCATGCTAATATTGAGAATAATTTTGTTCCACTTGTCAATGTATACCTGATTCAAAGTGGTGTTACCAAATGCTCGCATTAACTCTCGTATAATTTTGTTAAGGCTCAAGTAGACATTTTGACATTTGGAATCACCCTGATGTACCCCAAGCAACTAGAGATCAACTAGAGATCAGCATGGAATCATCGCACGTGCACATGAAAAACTCAATCAGTAACTAAACCATTCAGTGATTGTTTCTAAATGGAGAAGTAGCATTCACCGATGCATCCACCCCACTTAAGTTCGCCATCGAATATTTTAAGTCAACATTAACTCAACTAAAAAAAGATTGGTCTGGACTGCTATTCAACAAGGACATACTTTTTTGGGTAACAGTTATTGGGCAAAGATAATCCTTACACGTAAAAGGTTCTGGAGTAATCGGTGTGTTTTGTATGAGAGGGGTGCCAAAACACAAAAACGCACAATCGCAGGAGATTTAACTATTCGCATGGCAAAGGTTTCTATAAGTGCATGATAATTGTGCCAGTTAAAAAATAATAATTGGTTAGAAGTGTGCCTGTGTGTGTGTATGTGTGTGTGCATTCTACTACGTATAATTATCGTGAAAACGAGTTCTCAAATTTTTGTCGTAAATGCTTTCATATTTGTATACCTTTAAAATGACAATTACATAAAAACAGAAATGATCATGTCACATGCAACTATGCCGAACTGACCGTAACACTCAAGACTATGGTTTAGGTGATATTGCAACTGGTTATAGAATGAAACAGACTTGCGTACTTTTTATGAAGGTACAACATGCTCATAGAAATATAGATCACAGAAACAAAAGCCTGTTTAAAAAATTTTAAAAACCAAGATCCAAAGTTGCTATGCTATTTACGTATGTCAAAAGCATACACTAGGATACTGTTGATTCTGTGCCTAGACTGGTAGACTTTGCTAAAACATCCAAAACTAGGTTTCTATAGAAATCAAATGAATCACACCATTTTGAGGAAAGTTTATAATTTGATCTCGGAATAAAAGTGAAAGAAATGATGCCTCTTTATGGTTTATCCCTGCGACATTAATGAGCATTTAATGAAGGTTTGTGCGACAAAAATTTCGATTATAAATTAACTTGTCAATGAATCTTCAACATAGATGCAAGCAGTATCAATTGTATTGAAAACAATTCTTACATGACTTTGTCTGATCTCTAGCATACTGATCTCTAGCATACAAGAGGTATATTTTGAGAACCAAATGTATCAGTTATTTTAAAATTTCAACAGATTTCTCAAGAATGTTAATCGCATCTTTCAAGTTATTATTATTATTATTATTATTATTATTATTATTATTATTATCCATTTCCGCCATTCACATAGTTTATTATCATTTCTTTGTTAAGATCAACGATCTTTGTCTTGAATCTAGCAAAAGTAACATGAAAAGTAGTGTGAAATTATATCAAGAATAACTTAGCAATCATTTATATGGACATAATATCTCTATAACTCTCATTCAAAATTTTAAAATATGACGGAATGCTATACTCCCACTTCTTAAACAAAAAGTAATATAAATAAATAAACGAATCAGAAAGATGATCCAGAGAGTAAGGAAAAGTAGTTCCGTGATACATGGGACCCCAGAGCTGAATATTTAACGTCCCAAAAAATTGTTAATGGGAGTATTCGCCAATAAAATAATAATTTGGCGCGATTCAATTAGTTGATTTAACCCGATTATTGCACATTATTGACTAAATCATTGGAACTTAGTGCCTTACCAAGGACACACCGGACTGACCTGGGCGGGTATGTAAACCGCGCCCCTTGGATTACAAGCTCTATTACGATGTAATTTTTTGAGGAAATTTTTTTAGAAAATGCCATTTCTAGGATTCTAATTTAAATTGGTATAATAAATATACTTTGTATAATCAAGAAGATGATTGCTAGAATTTAGATATTATGTGATTCTAATATATATGCCTTAATAGAGTCTATCAATGTTACAGCTGATTTATTGTAAAATAAATCTTCAGTAGAGGATGTGATTCACTCCGGATTCCCAGACATTCACGTAAGTAGGTATAATGACTAAAACTAGTTCAGAATCTAAGTTGTGTACTGTAAGCTATTTTTGACGAGGCAAGTTATCCTTGGAAACAGAATAAGGGCTTTTCGTGGCTCTTCCGAAACACGAGGGCCATGCGTGCTCTAAGGATACATAAGTGAGGCTGAGTATTGTAACTCATGACCTATTAAGGGAAAAGCAAATGTCTCCGTGGATAGGAACTACCCCCAGGATACACCCCCACTCGCACAGCTTGGTGAAGATTTGCTGTGCTGCAGACATAGATTCTAACTTCCTTTCTTCCAGGTAAGAAAAATTTAATTAGTCTTAGAGATTTATCGTAGGTGTCTAATACATTAAAAAGTAACATAATTAGAAATTATATATAACCTACTTCTACGGAGCCTGTAACATATTATTATTATTATTATTAGTAGTAGTAGTAGTAGTAGTAGTAGTAGTAGTAGTAGTAGTAGTAGTAGTAGTAATATACAAAATGAATTTTAGATACATTGTATTTTGGATTGCTTAAATTTATTTAGAATTTGTGTTAATTTATAATACTTATATTGTTTTTGTAAAAATGGTTTGATTCCAACTGCATGTTACAAATAATTTAATTAGAAACAAAATACATTTAAAAATACAGGTAGTAATATTTTAGGTTTTAGAATAAACATTTAATAAAATACTTTAATTGAAAATAATTTTGGTATTAGTTTGTAACATTTAATTCTGAAGTTTATTTGCACTATTGGCAATTAATTTGACTTTTAATTCTAAAATAGAGAAATTATAGAATTGTGTGAAGTTGATGAACTCTAACTAAATACAACATTTTTATTATCTATTTTAAATGATTTGTGTGCAATGTTTCTTCTACATTGAGTGTTGCTTAAGTGTAAGAAATGATGCCGCTTAATTATGGTGTTTTTCTAACTCAGGGCCAGGCTAAACATCTAGTCAATATTCGTCCAATGTAAAATGGATACAATACAAATGCATTTGATAAGTATTCACCTTATTGCAACGTTTTTAAAACATCAGACTTTATAAACGTCTTCCGTTTTGACATGCGTGTACGATAATGTATAAAGGACTTCCGGTTATATTGTTTTTAATGAAACAATTAATATAAAAACCCGCAAAAGAGACCGTTTGATAAAATATATTTTAGAAAATATGGCATAATTTCAAAACTAGAACCTTGCACTAAGAATGAAGAATTTAAGTTCGAACAAACATTTCTTTAAATTTCATTTGTGCTCAATAATTACCTCTATATAACATTAGCGAATTGAAATTCTTGGCTGTGCTTCTATTTACATTTTCATTGATATATTCCAATTCCTTTTTAAGTATGTTTTCAAAAGTACATGATATTTAATTAAAATTCTCATCCTGTAGGTCAAGTCTTAATCAATGCCTTGTAAATAAAACTCTCATCTTGTAGGTCAAACTTTCATTCAATACTTTGTTCCTGTAGTTTACTAAATTTAAAGATATTTTGGTCATCAATTAAGGTTAAAAAGCTGTTGTGTTCAGCAATAAAAAACTCAGAAGATGATGAAATTTTAAAAATAAGGAATCAAGAAAATCTGAAACTGATTCCACCCAATATTCAAAGTAGCTTTCTCAGTTTTACTCAGTTTAATGGTATTGTAGGAATATTCACAAGCAAACAATGTTACACATAAAAAAGCTGTTTATGTTAATAAGCGAATAATTAGGCTCCATTACTGATAGGTAAAAAGAAGCATATTCTGACTTCAACAGCAAAATTCAATTTCACATTTATCGCAGAAAATCTCGTTGTTTAATAACCTGCATAACTAATAGCTGAAGTTTCTTTAGAACGATGCAGTAAAACATGTAGCAAATATAACAATGATCTCAAATAACTGATAACTTATTCACAACAGATATACGCATCCTCTTGTCTTCCTGCATCCATACTACAAAAAACAAGGTAATTGAATTTATGCTGTATTCCAAAATAAATACAGAACCACATATTAATCAATACACAGTAACAATATTAATGAGCACATAACGCCACACAGGGAAATTAGAACTTAGTCGCGCGCTCGACATCACTTTCAAAAAGAATTGTCGTTTTGGTCTACTTAAATGGAAATTTTGAGTCATATTGTGAATCAATGCGCATTGTAACAGCTTTTCCAGTTGGTCTGGATTGATTAGATTTTATGGGTTATTTTGTCGATTCTACTCTATTCTAGTGATCAGCGACTGGATTTGTCTGTGTCAATTCCACATGACGTACATCTAATTTGAGCAGGGCGGGACACGTCTTGACTTAGATGCATGTATGTCTCTGTTCTGCTATTGAATGTTTGGAATCATAATATGGAAAAAAACACGAACTCTTTCCATTGTAATTATCAAAAAGATGCATTGGAATATAACGTTTATTTCATTTTGAGTACAGGCAGGAGCATGTCATTGCACTTGGAATTACAGTACAATTTCGAAATGTGTAATCAAGCTTAGACCCATGATATAGCTCATGTAATTCAGATTTGTAGAACTAAGAAAGTATATTTTGAGGAAATTCAAGATGCAAAAAGTAAGTATATTTTTGCCATTCTTATTACCAGCTAAAGAAGACACGTTTATGCCTGGTCACTTGCATACTTTTGTAGTGACTCCAGCTATGTTATGACCTGTATGACGTCTATCGCTAACCTAAATCCGAAACATTGTATCAACAAAGTTAACGCGGAAAATTGCAAAGCAGCTAGTGTATGAGAATCCATTCAGACAGCGGAAATAAGAATTATTCGTCGTCTTGACTTATTTCTCTAACAAAACCTTCAGTTGCATTTTCCCCATGAATTCTGTACTTTTATTTATAAAAGGGTACGTCTCTTACAGACATGCGATAGACCTTGCCCTCAGTATGGTTTTCTATGCTATTTTGATATTCCCCAGACAGCACTGGTCATAGTCTGAACCATTCCATTAACAAAACGTTACGAACATTTCTCCTAAATAGCTGTTTAAATAATCAGAATATTTTCAATACTGCGTCTCTCATGTTCGTTGTGGAAATCGCGAATTTCACGCTCAGTCGTTAGCACGTTTATAATCTTCATTTGTGACTCAGTAAACTCACCGACATTGTTCGATTCATCATCTCTGCTTTCAGATAGACGAAACAGCTGTTTTAGGTTATTTACAATAAATCTAATAAACTGAAACCTAAACTCTACTATATCAGTGTACTTGGTTTGTTTACAAAGTAGTTCCTACTACACTGTACTAATTTAGGCAAACGTGTTGTTCACGTGCGTGCAATATCAAGGTGTTCAGTATCGTAGAAAAGTGCATGATTCTGACAATGTAAAGTTAACGGAGACAAAAATGAGCATATAATAATTATAGGTTACTGCATTTGTATGGGAAAATATGAACGAGTTTTGCGGATGTGTATACTGCATGACCTTGGGAGTGCAGTATATCCATCCGACAAAACGAGTTCATATTTTCCCATACAAATGCAGTAACCTTTTTATTATATGCTCATTTTCTTATTCTACCCAAGGCTTAAATATATAAACAAAAATACACTGCAAGAAACAAAGAAACTGAATGTAGGCTGTATTCCAAACTAAATGCACAAGCGTAGATTCATCATTACACAACAACATTATTAATGCGCACGTAACTCCGCCCAGATAAATTTGAAGTTGGTCGCGCGCTAGACGTAAGTTTCGAAAGAAAATGGCGTTTGGTCTACTTAAAATTATTGAAATTTGGCGTCATATTGTAAATGAATGCGCATTGCAACAACTTTTCCATTTGATCTGGAATGAATACGTTTTGGTATTTTTGTCGACTTGACGCAATTTCGTGATTATGGACTGAATTTATCTACATAAAGTAACTTGCATCGGATTCCAGCAGCGTCTGTGGCAATTCTACATGAAATACATCGTATTGAAGCAGCGAGGCAGAAGTGTGTTGACATCGGCATGCGTGTTTCTGTTCTGTCATTGAATGATTCAGATCATTATGTGGGAAAAATATGAAGTCTTTCAATTGCAATTATCGAAAAGACGCTGTGGAATTTAATGTTTATTTCATTTTGAGTGCAGTAAGGAGGATGTAATTGCACTTGGAATATACTTGAAATTACAGTACAATTTCGAAATGTATGATCAAACTTGAGAACCCATGACATGGCTCATGTGATTCGGATTTGCAGAACTAAGAAAGTACATTTTGAGGAAATTCAGGATGTAAAATTGTAAGTATATTTTTGCCATGTTTATTACCAGCTAAAGAAGACAGTTTATGTCTTATAAATTGCATGTTATTTGTAAGGACCCTGCTTGGCGTATATAGCTAGCCTAAATCTGAAACATTGTATCAAAAAAGTTAACGCGGAATGTGCCAAAGCTGCTGATATGTGGTAGTCCATGAAATATCTGCTGGTATGTGGCAGTCCATGAAACATCTGCTTTAGTTCATTCAGAAACAAATTGTTTGTTTACAATAGAAAGTAGTTCCTTTATTCGCGTGAATTCAGTATGAATTCAGCCCGCGAGTTCAGTACCGCAAAATATTGCACGATTCTGACAATGTAAAGTTAACGCAGAAAAAAAATGAGCATATAATAATTAATATTACAATGACGTCAAGTTGTTTATTTACAAAAATATTGTAAAGGAATGATGTATTCACCTGAAATGCATCCATAAAGATGATGCGGAAGCGCTTGAAGTAATAAAGCGTGGATATTTTTTCTGATCTTCCGTTGCGTTATATATATATATATAT
>JAECUM010057187.1:0-25455 GCA_016617855.1 Megalonaias nervosa
CCAAGATTTAAATTTGACATAACACGATAAACAAAATACTGCATCTTACAGACGATATCTGGCAATACACTTTCATGGATTATTGTAATTGTTAGCGTTAACTAGCGGGTACATGAAACAAATTTTGACGTTGTATTTAGTTTATGTGTAAGACTCTTTAAACAATTTGTGTGACTGTACACTGAGAGAGAGAGAGAGAGAGAGAGAGAGAGAGAGAGAGATACGACTGACGCTTAGACTTAGAGCAAAACATGCAAAGCGAGAAATGGATAGATATATGATAGATGGATTGATGTGTTGGTGGTTATTGAAACCAAGTAATTGTGTGGGGCATTAGCATTTTAGGAACCTAAGTGTATTTATATGAATCTCAGAACATAACTCACAAGGTTTTTTCCATTTGCTTCATGGATGTAGACAAGTGCAGAGTGGTTTGTTATTTTTTATGCACAAAATTGTTCAGTAAATATCACGTGTAACTGTACACTTCAGAAATAAGCCTTATCTATCCGCTCATATTTTGATTTGCTTGTTCTAACATAAAAGAAAATTGTTGAGTTATAAGAAACTGCTGGTGTTTATTTCCCGGACTGGCAAATCAGTACGACGCATTGAGAAAGAAACAAAAATCAACCTCCGTAAGTTGTTTCCCCTTAATGACTCAGAGTCGACATATTTCGTCAAACGCAGAAATAGCACAAGGAAGGTAGATAGTCTCTGATACAATCCCGTATCTTACGGAACTAATTTTTATGACTGTAGTTTTCTTCTTACATGTAATAGTTCCCATAGTTTATGTTGGAAAGGCTTCTAGATGGAAATTGAGGGAGAAACCTACAGTCGATTGGTGATTGATTTGAGGGTTGATACGGACGACAAAGGGAGTCGAAGTAGGGACCTATCAGTAAAAGAGGAATTGAGACTTGCTATTCTTGAGCGCCGAAAAGCAGAGGGAAAAGAAGATATTCGACTGAGCATTGATTCAGTTTCAGAGAGTTCAAGTAAAAACGAGGTAATAATACCCATTAAACTAATGAAATAGTTCGTAAAACCGTACAACGGTTTTGCAAAATATACGTAATGAATGCTCCCTCTGTTCATGAGGTCACGCTTGTGCTGGCCGAATAGGCTTAATACCATCAGTATTTTTATATCAGATTCATTTTATTCGTATTATTTTTTTTTTCTTTATATCTATCGCCTTTCTATTTATGTTGACACGAATGATCTGTGTGTGCTGTGTGGTACCCTTAAAGAAAGCTAAAGAAAATAAACACCTCACAGTTATGTAATGTATCCACTTTAAAACTTATGATATTCAAATTTATGTTAGGACCCTGATATAAAATTTGTCTAGTTTCTAAGGCAAATAGGCTGAAGTGTGTATTCCAGTTTGATCATGTGTGTTTGTTTAACTATAGGACTGAGGTAATCTAGTACACTGTTACACATTTGACCTACTTTCGATTTGATATAGTGAACATCAGCTTGATTCACTCAAAGCGACACGGTAATTATTGATTATAACGAACTAAGAACAACTAATTTTACAACTTGAACTGCAGACTCATGCGAGTACATGGAAGAAATAATTATTCTGCATACATATAGAAGTAGGCCAGGCCAGGCCAGGCCAGGCCAGGCCAGCGGGGTTCGCTGCTCATGTTTATCTGTGGACTCTGTACAAAGATGTTTGTAGATAATCATCCTGACATAACAAAAGACCCTAAAGGTACGCCTACTTACATATCTAGTCTATCAACGGAAACTTTTGGCGTTGGCCAAAGAGAAATCAGTCACATACATTTGAGCTTAAAATATGGACCACCTCCTTTAACAGACCACCTGTCATAAGACATCAGAATATTGACAATACTACTAATAGTACTACTAATAGTGTACATTATTTATCCAGGGTTATATAATTAGCCAGACATTAGTACAAATTATATAAGGTTAATATACTAATTCCTCATTGATATTTGATCTCTATCACGTACACGTTATGCTATCATAAAATCGAGATCGCTCGTTAAAAAAGCATTGCATCTTGAGCGCTGGATTGCAGCCTTTCCGGAATGTTAGGACTTATGTCCCCCAAATCTTGTGCAACCATTGGGCGTGCTGACTAGAA
Organism: Megalonaias nervosa; assembly: GCA_016617855.1. Taxonomy (NCBI): domain Eukaryota; kingdom Metazoa; phylum Mollusca; class Bivalvia; order Unionida; family Unionidae; genus Megalonaias; species Megalonaias nervosa. Next base: position 2,135 of record JAECUM010057187.1, read on the forward strand.
TTTCTGAAAATCAAAAAGATTATTGGTGTCTTGGAAAATGATCGTGTCCCTAAGATTTGGGTGACACAGTCAGGGCCGTAGAGAGCGACCACAGGCCCTGGGGTAAGAAACACCCGGGCCTCTCCTAATTCTTGTTCAAGCAAAATTTTTCTTTTATAAAATTAAAAAGTTGTTTCGGCCCGGGCCCCCTTACGGGCCCCGCGGATTTATACTCGGTTCCCCACCCCCACCCACCCCCACCCTTTGTCCGGCCTGGACACAGTGTCCTTTGCCCATGTGATAATAGATGAAACATTGTTAAATACTTACAGGGGTATAATTAGCTGTGCTAGTCACAGACCAGGAGAGCTTATGGGATGATATGTAGTCTGTCGTCCATCCGTCCGTCCGTTAGTACATGATTTTTATCGCTACCTCTCCTAAACTACTTGCAGGATTACCATGAAACTTCAAACCAATTTTCAGCTGATGGTCTCGTTTGATTGAAATGAAAGTGTTGTTGTTGAGACATCAGTATGGCTTCAGCAGTGGCCATATTGGGAATTATATTGTCGCTATTCCTCCTGAATGGATGATCATAGCAACATTAAGTTTTCACTAAAAGATTTCTTACGATGTCTAGTTTGCCTTGAATGAAAGTAGTTTCGATATGACGTTTAATATGGCCATCACAGCAGCCATCTTGATAGTCTTCTTATCGCTATTCCTCCCGAATGGAAAATCTTACTAGCATGTGTGGATTCACTAGAAGAATTCGTACTAAAATGTGGGATTCACTAGAAGAATTCTTACTAACATGTGGGATTCACTAGAAGAATTCGTATGATGTCTAGCTGGTCCTAAATGAAATTGGTGATGATCTGATGTCCAGTATCGCCGCCACGCTTGAAAAGCTTGTTATCACTGATTCTCCAGAGTGGATATCATATTAGATTTCTTATGATATATAGTTGGTCCTAAATGAAAATAAGAACATAGTGGACATCTTGAAAATTTTGTTATGACTACACATCCAAGACGAAATTTCGTTCTGCCATGGGTTTTTTTTTTCAACAGAAGACTTTTAGTGGGTTATTCATGAAGTTGGTGCCGCTAGTAGTAGTACTTATAATATGGCCGCCAAATTGACCATATTGAAAATCTTATTGACGCTGTATATGCTAAATGGATGGTCGTATCAATATGAGTTTTTACTTGATGTCTTCTTATCATCTCTAGTTGGTTCTAAATGAAAATGGTGTTGCTCATTTAGTATGACCACCCAAAGGACAAACAAATATGGCCGCCACAACGGCCATCGTTAAAAGCTTGTTAACGTTACTCCTTTCTCGAAAGATGATCATATTAGTTTGGGGTTTTCACTAAAAACTTTTTCGCATGATGTCTAGTTGGTCCTTAATGAAAATGGTGCCGATCTGGTTTCCATTTTGAAAAGCTTGCTGTCTCTACTCCAGGGTGGATGGTCATATCGACATGGGGTTTTCACCAAAAGAATTCCTATGGTGTCTGGTTGGTCCTAAATGAAATTATACTTATATGACATACATTATGTCTGCCATAACAGCCATCGTGAAAATCTTGTTGTCATTGTTCTTTCTGAACAGAAAGTCACAGTGACATGGGATATTCAACAAATAGACTTGTAGTGTCTAGTTGGTCCTAAATGAAAATGGTGCAGACCTGGTCTTGAAAAATTGCTGTCTCTGCTCCTTCTGGGTGCATGGTCAAATCGACATAGGGTTTTCACCAAAAGATTTCGTATGGTATCTCGTTGGTCCTGAATGAAAACCATGCCACTCTGGCAAACAGTATAGTCGCAACAGCAGCCCTCTTTAAAATCTTGTTATCGCTATTCTGCCAAATGGAAAGTCACACTGACATGGGGTTTTCACCAAAAGACTTCTTATGGTGTCTTGTTGGTCTTAAATGAAAATGGTTCCAATCTTAATCAAGTGTGATCACTAAAGCAGCCATCTGCAAACTCTTGTTATTACTACGCCTCCTGATTGGATGGTCTTTTCGACTTGGGGTTTTCACGAAAAAAAGATTTTTATGATATCTTGTTGGTCCCAGATGAAAATGGTGACAATAATTTATCAAATATAGCCGCCTTGGTGGCCATCTTGACAGTCTTGTTATTGCTACACGTCTTGAATGGATGGTCATATCCGCATAGACAAGCCAAGAATATCGATGGGTTCAAACTCAGCATTTATAAAGAACAAACAGTCTTGGATTTCTGGAAATTATTTTAGGCCAGTTGGTTGCCAGTCCTGTAAAGGAAATCTCGTGTTTTGTTAGGTCCATGTTTGACATGATTTCCTATGGGATGGGGCTATAACGGAGTAAACAAGATATTTCTTAAAATACTATGCCCAAATGTTTGGCAGATTTAAATCACTGTTTTCACTCGACTGTGTAATGTTCCTTACAAACTTTAAAAAAAAATATTAAGATACTTGGGTACTAAATTGCTTAAAATCATGAACGTAAGAAAGGTTTTTCTGAAAATAATAACATCTTTGATTATTATCCAGATGAATGTTGACAGGAAATGATGTTAACGTATATTTGACATTTAAGATCATCCTGTCTCATTATTTTTGGGGGTGGGGTATACGTCGCTGGGTGAAAGAAGAATTACGAGGCTGTCTCCCATACAGTACAGCAGCAGACACAATTTGAAAAAGGTGATCCGACATAAATTGTCTAACCATTTCATAATTCCTTTTCTCTTAGATACTTTATAAATATGTTTTCAAAGCCTGTGGACCAGGATAAGATATAAACAAGTTTTGTACATTTAACAGTTTCAGTTTTTGTACCACTTACTTCCAAGTACAATTCTCAGTAATGGGCTGCCCTTTATGCTTCAGTATATGGAATCTTCCATTCAGAAACGGGCGAATGCAAGGCAGCATTGGCTGCTTCGTCTGCACTTTCATCACCTTTTATATCAGTGGTTCCCAATCCCCGAGTCGTAAGGACGTTCTGGAGGGTCGCGGAGAGTCGCCAGGATTTAGTTTCTAAGGTGGAAAATCTTATAAAAATGTGGAAACAGAGTTGATGCTCAGAAGAAAAAACATTGCTAGGGTCGCGGCCAAAAAATTTGGGAACCATTGTTTTATGACTAGGCAGCCAACAGTACAGAATACTTTTTACAGACTGTATGAGCACATCTTCTTTCTGTGAGATTCAAATATCTGCGATATTGAAGGATTGTCAGATTTAAGGCTTTGCAAGGCCTTGAATATGGAGAGGGAATTCGGAAAGGTGATGACATTTCTTGTTTGAGAGTTATCAGTGTGGTTTAGTATGGATGCAATGTATGCATTGAAAATCGAACCATTCTCCGGTAACGGGCCTGATTAAAATCAGATCTCCATAGTTCTACGTGGAGATCTGACAGACACCGATGAAAGTTAATGTTTTTGGTGACCTTAGGAATTCTCAGTCCACTTATTTTTAGTATCCTATCATATAAAGTGTTACAAGTTGATGTTAGGGAGACTTGTCGTTGGTAACGATATGTTCAGTATGACTTAAGTCACATTCAGAAATTTGAAAGTCGTAGTTTGATTGGTGAGTCACAAGGTCAACGGAACATGCTCTCTTATTGGTGCCCATCATATCTCTACGTAGGACTGTGGATACCTGATTTTAATCAGATTTCCCGGTAACCAAATTTCACTCAAGGCAAATTAATTAAGTCCTGAGCAGAATAAAAATGTATTTATGCCTTATTAATATTTCCTGTCAGTTAATAAAATTACTTTATTTGAAACTAGGGCTTTGGAATGACCTTATGGGAAACTATGCATAAGTAGGAATGACAATTGTTGGAAACTTGTGTATGTGTGGGATGAGGGTGGGTGGCAGCAGCTATGATGTGCTGATGTTCCTGCCAATGACCAGGTTTTATCATCCCGAGTGTTGACATGTAATAAAGTATTAGCATGCAAAATTAACTCTATCAGTTTTCCTTATTGTGCTGATATCGCTTGATTGATCATCTTATTCACGAGATACTTATAGGGGTTGTTCAGTCAAATTTGATTTCTGAAGATAATCAGCTTTTCTGGATTTGCATCAGTATTAGTTTATCTCTCATTAGTCTGTTTCTAGCCTTTCACTTATTTATGGAATGGTCTGTTCTTTGTTTTTTGTTTTTTTGTTTTTTTAACGTAAGTTTTGTTCTCATGTAGAATCATTTCGACTGAAAAGTCCATAATGTTTCTGAACTCTGAATAGTGCTACATCAGTGTATTATAATATCAGAGCTCGAGAAAGCTTTAATACATTCTGAACACAAGGCAGTGTAAGAAAGAAGAAAAATAGGATTGTTAAAGAAATGACATGTAAGCGTGATGTGCCGCCACATAAGGTGTTTTCCTACCAATAACATAAATGTTGCATGTTCCTAGTCCATGGAGATTTATTATGGTGGAATGTTTCAAATTTCTGATCGTCACCGTCAATAGTCTTGCCGTGTTTCAAGTCTGAAATTAAATATAAATTTGTAAAGAAAAAAAAATGAATGATCACCTCCGACAGTTTGTTAATACAGGGTGTTTCATGCTTTTTAGAAATGATGGACTGCATCTGACATATATTTTGTAGATCTCATATAACATCCCCCCCCCCCAAAAAAAATGTAGATAATTTCCTATATCATTTTGCCTTGGTGTATATGTAATTACAAGGCAAGACAAATGTGACATGTTTTCTATTTTAAGCTTCGTAGACCTATCTCTCTCTATTTTTATTTAATTGCATGGTAGTGATTCCAAGGAACGTGCCTAAGGAACTCAAATATTTTTTTTTTTTACTTTCCTCACAGTGCCGTCTGTTTCCATGTAAATTTTGTTCTGATGTAACTCGGCAATTTACGTGGAAGTTCTAATAAAATAAACAAAGATTGCCCTTTTGACCTGCTTAAAATGGACACTTGATTTGCGCATTAGGCACTGACACTTCGTCTAGTCTTTGGGTAACCCGACCACGTGCCGGAATTGTTCCAAGCTCACGTTGCTAATTTGAGAATCACGTGCTGCTTGTCGTCAGGCGTGAGCTATTTGTAACTTCGTGCTGCACAGAATTCTATCGATGGTAAAACTAGTTATTTCCCAGACTTCTAATCGGCCGGTAACAGCTTCGCAGTATCATTGGCTGTTTGCTGAAAACTGAGAGTGAGCCCGTCGTTCAGTGTGTAAGGACTGAGACACACTTCAAGAATGCCAACATATTCGGTCCATTTAACATAAAAATTTTAGATCTGTAAAGAAACTTTTAAAGAGCATTTTGCGAATTATTTTCAAAGATCGTTCGTAAGAAATTAAAAACATATTTGAACATTTCATCTTAGACTTTTACACGAGATAAGTTGTCAGCATTAAAAATGTATAGCGGTATGTTTTTATTTTAGTTTCTAAAAGACAAGAATTTAATGAAGCACTATAATCACTGGCACCATCCTGTTTCCAATGCACAAGGTTGATGTTGTTTTGAGTTTAACACCATTTTTCAATGTATGATAGCTATACGTGGCGGCCTGTGTAACTGATGAAGGATGAACCCGGGAAACCCCGGTAAGAACCACCGACCTACGAGAAGCTACTGACAAGCTTTCTCACATATCCAGGTAAACGACTACTTATTTTATATAAAGTCATACATTGGATTTAATATGTAGGTTCTCCACATTATTAGAACATTTAAATAACACTTTAGAAGTGTCTGACATGTAGATGTTTCAACTAATTTCCGCAGGTATGTGCATGAAATTCTCTGCTAGGCGCTCAGCATTAAGAGGTTAATGTTAGGACTGGTCGGCCCGGTGTCAGGACAATGCGACTGGGTGGGACATCATGCTACATGTCTGCGGCATGATGCCCCAGTGCTAGACTTCACCATAAACTGCTACACTGCAGACATCGTAGCGATATGACTGAAAATTTGTTAAAACTACGTTAAAAATCCAAATAACACACACACACACACACACACACACACACGCGAAATTCTCTCAAAGAAGCAGAGAAAAATATATAAATAAGCGTGTGTAAAACGAATGTACGGCAGCTTTTTGAGTGACCATTTAGTTGGTAACACTCGAGATGGTAAAGCTACGTAGAGATTTAACACGATTGATTGGTGTCTGTCTGCCATTTTATTTTAATAAAATTAATCAGAAAATTGAAGTTCGCACATGTCTCAGTATAAGTAAATAGCGATAATTTTCTGTTGATAAAAATAGTACAGAAAGCAGCAACTCTTAAGGGATATTGATAATGCGCAATTCAAGACAGGTGGGTGGGGATGGCACTCTGATTGCGGTTGTTGTTATTGTTATAGGGTTTAACGCCATTTTTCAGCACAAGATAGGCTATACATGGCGGCCAGCATAAATGGTGGAAGAAGAACCCGGGAAAACCCCAGAAAGAACCACCGATCCACGAGAAGCTACTTGCAAGCTTTCTCACATACCCAAATTGGCCGAGCCCGAGACTCGAACCCACGCAGACAGGTGAGATGTCAGGGATCCGTAACGGTGAGCGCTTTAGACCACTCGGCCACTGGGGGCCCCTACTCTGATTGTGAAGAAATGGATAAAAATTATGGTAATAGTGATGTTCCATTTCTTTCAGTCAAGTATCATGCAACATTTAGCAGTGTGTAAAAGAATATAATAAAACAATTCTATACATTTTTGCCCCCAGACTTTGACGCATTGTAGAAGTATAATGGAGTCTGTATGTAGTGAAAATAAAATACGCTGACACTTATGAATAATCCATGCAGTTGCAAAAAGGTGATTTTATATAAAAAAAACTCAGAGAAATTGAACAGAAGCTTTGGGGTTGGGGGTGGGTGGGTTTTTTGGGCATACTGTTTGCAGTAAATTGGACCGCGCAGGATTCCTAAGTGGTTAGAGCGTCCGCCTCGGATGAGGGAGGTCGTGGGTTCGAACCACAGCCGAGTCATAGCAAAGACTTGTAAAAATGGTACTTGCAGCTGTTAGGACTGGTCGGCCTGGTGTTAGTATATTGTGACTGGGTGGGACATGATGTTACATGTCTGCAGCATGATTACCCAGTGCTAGATATCGCTATAAACTACCACACTGCCGACATTGTAGTGATATGATTGTTAAAGCTACGTTAAAAATCCAAATCTCATCTCTCTCTCTCTCTCTCTCTCTCTCTCTCTCTCTCTCTCTCTCTCTCTCTCACACACACACACACACACACACACACACACACACGGGATTCTAGTTATTCCTGAACAAAATAAGGTAAAAGTGATGCCATTATTGGCCATAAGCACATAAGCATCATTTTATGATGAAGAGCAATTCTTCATGCATTTTGGTAATAATAATAATAATGACGCTATTTTAGTTTCAAACATTATAAGGATCCCCAAAATGAACAGTCTGGAATATTCCTATTCTCTGCTCACGTGTCTTTCTGTACATGCTGAACTATCCATTCTACCACAATTGGTAAATTCAGTTTTCTACACTTTATTAATTAATGAATCATGAGTTTATTTCTCTAACCACTTTCTTGGTATCATAATAATGGGTTCGAGGTTAAATATACCAAATGTAAGACTGGTCTAATATTTAACCTTTATGTAAACCACCAACCACCTTAAACTGCCTCCTTGTATCTTGCTTTGTAAGCTACCGCGTCTTTGCAGGTGACTACACTTTTCCAACGATAACAACTAATTTACCCAGTGTTCAAATGTCATACACAAAAATCAACATAAATAACTATTGATCGCAAATACAGAACAATGTCACTAAATCACCACCAATATGCATATAACTATTTGCACAAATAAACGTCAGCTCTTTCCCTACACATGGCCTGTTCGACACACCGTATAAACCAGTCTAGAAAAGCACATGAATATATATATATATATATATATATATATATATATATATATATATATATATATATACAGGTATAAGTGTCATTTGCACCGTCAGTAAGCACGTTGCGCTATGTTATCTTTAATATTCACGATTAGGGACAATCATAATATCCAACAGAACCGAAGGCAGTACCTTTTTCTTAAGTATGCAACTGCTCATATATCTTACCTGATCAGTTTGTATTTTTTTAAAAACAAATTGGTCTTTTTCTTAGTTTGAATCACACTCTCGTTTTGCTGGAAGTGCCTTCTCACACACACTAGCTGAAAAGCATGCGACAACTTGAATAGTTCTCATACATGCAATCAAAAATTCATTATACATCCCATTTATGCATACATATGAGGTGTATTTGCGATGAGTAGCTAATGGCAAGTACATTTCATTATCTTTAGATGGCTATTAAAAGCGAAGTACGGATGATACCCGAAGATATAAACTTTGACGAATTAATACTTAAAAAACTGCATACGGTGAATGAAGAGAGGAAACGAAGTAAAATGTAAACAAGCAAATAAGTCATTTTATAGTATGTATTTCAGGAATATTTCGGAATTCTCTTCACTGTTACCGACCATACACGTGCTTTCAATATGGACAGCTTGGTAGCCATCGAATGCAACGCTTGTTGCATCTTGCTTAGTATTCATGGAGTGAGATGATTACAAAGCAGTCGGTGTGTGTGTGTGTGTGTGTGTGTGTGTGTGTGTGTGTGTCTGTGTGTGTGTGACTTGAATTTTTACGTAGCTTTAACAATTTTTCAGTCACATCGCTACGATTTCTGCAGTGTAGCAGTTTATAGCGATGTCTAGCACTGAGGCAGCATGCCGCAGACATGTAGCATCATGTCCCACCCAGTCACATTATCCTGACACCAGGCCGACCAGTCCTAACACTAACCTCTTACAGCTGAGCACCCAGCGAGGCAGCTGCTAGTACAATTTTTAAAAGTCTTTGTTATGTCTTGTCCGGGGTTCGAACCCGCGACCTCACGCATCCGATGCGGACGCTCTAACCACTTAGGCCACCGGAACGGTCTCAATAGGTCAGTTCTGTCTCAATGCCGTGATCTCTTGCGCTTAGAATACAGTATCAAATTGCCAATTTCAGCTCATGTAAATACATTGTCCGCAAAACAGATTGTCTCTGAACATTTAAATTACAGTTGCTTAAGTTAATAATTTATAACTTTTCACATACGTACAATACGTAATATTTGGCTATATCACACCCACCCATCCCGTTAAACTATTCGTATTACCAATAGCCCTTAATGTATAACAGTTTGGGTAGTTCATAAACTAACATTGCTAAAGATAACGGTGCAGTTCAAATTTGGAACAAAATGCATTAATAGGTTCTAACAACAACAAAACAAAATTAGCTCGGGCGGCCTTTTGGAAATATTAGGTTAGGTTTCCAGACTTCGTCCGTCGTATGTCGTCTGTCGTACGTCGTCTGTCAAGCGGCACATCTTCCTTCCGTCGCCTCCCAAGGGGCAATCAAAAACTGACTCTTGGGTAAGCAGGAGCTAACCATGTTCGTCGATTCACCTGACCGTTTTATCATACGTGGATTCCTCTTTGGTGGATAATGGAGAACATGTGACTTTATTCTACATTTTTGTGTTTTATTTTCAGTGTTTTGCCAATCATTGCAAGAAATACGTTGATGCTGATACTTTCGTATATTGTAGGGAAAATTAATTATTTTGCTGACAATTAAATTTATAAGAAGATTCTCATGCAAAAAGAACTTTTCTACGGTACATCATAATTTACAATGTCGATTGTCTGGCAGCTTATGTGGCTTATTATTGTACTGAACAAGCATATAAATAATACAAAGTAATAATTTATCTGGATTTGTGCTTGTTACACACTGCAGACCAAAACGTATATATCCAAAATGTGCATAACTTCATACAGTTAGTAAAGTTTGTAGGACTGCTGTAATGGTAGAATATATATATATATATATATATATGTATATATATATATATATATATATATATATATATATATATATATATATATATATATATATATATATATATATATATATATATATATATATATATATATTCAGTTATTTACATAAGAATACAGATATACCTTTAAAACGTCAGGTGTCAGTCTCACGTGGTTTTTGAATAATGGTGATAACAACGTTCCGATGACAAACAATGCGTAAATGACATCCATATCTGACGGTGTTACCATGGATTCATAATACATTTGACAACAATGCGTAAATGATGTTCATATCTGACGGTGTTACCATGGATTCATAACACATTTGACAACAATGTATAAATGATATTCATATCTGACGGTGTTATTACGGATTCGTAACACGTTTGCTGGTTCGCTTTTCATGTACCATTTATTTTTATCTTTAGATATAGACCGTCACACGAAAATGTCCAAATTACAACTTGGCTTTGCAAACATCTCTCATCAAACTCAAATTCCATTGTAGATACTTTCATATTCCCCATAACAGGAGTTTTCTTTGCGTGTGTACGTGTGCTTCTTATTGCGTTGTATACTTTGTAATTCTGTTGATACGGTAATTGTGTAAATTACTGCGGTTGTTAAAGAGTGACGGAAAGCATGACACGTTGCATTTACACATAATTAAATTCGTGAAATACAAACTTTAAGAGTTATATATAATTTGAAAGTAGAAAGACTGGTGTTATAAATAACAAAAAAAAATTGTCTTTTTTTTGGCAGAAACTAGCATCTGTAGTCATTGTTAAAGAAGATACAACCATTGTGTGACTGCCTATGCAAATCAGTCGAAAAACTGACTTTCGCAAAATAAATTCGTAAATTAACACAAAAAATGAAGTGACAGCTTTTTTAAAAAAAATATCTCTGGATAACTGAAAATCTTCGTTTTGGGTTCCTTAATTTCCTGAAACAAATTTTTGGCATTCTTCTATCGCGATTCTACTAGCACTGTTCCGTTTACTAAATTGGTGTCTGTGTCCGAGTCACCATGTTGTTAGTTATATTAAACTCCACGTGGCCTATGTATGCTCCAGCTGATTGGTCAATCGCCTGGTCAATAGCTTGCTTACCACAGTCTGTGACGTCGGCTAAAAGGAAGATGGCACGCCCTGATAGATTCGCAATACTATTTGCATACTCGGACATTCACTTGCACTAGATTATGTGTGTGTGTACGTGTGCGTGTACGTGTGCGTGTGCGCGGGCGTGTGTGTGTATTTTTAACGTAGTTTTAACAATTTTAGTCGTATCGCTACGATGTCTGTAGTGTGGCAGTTTATAGTGATGTCTAGCATTAGGGCATCGTGTCCCACCCAGTCACATCATCCTGACACCAGGCAGACCAATCCTAACACTAAAGTCTTAATGATGAGAGCCAAGCGAGGTAACTGCTAGTACCATTGTTATGTCTTTGGTATGACTCGAATTGGGTTCGAACTCACGACCTCCTGCATCCGAGGCGGACGCTCTAACCACTTAGGCCACTGGAGCGGTCAAAGGAGACGCTTGTAACGTTGTGCTAGACTGCCTTGGTTTTATGCATTTAGGTAGTTTACCAGTCAGAGTACGGCATATCTTTACGATATGCTTTCGTGTTTGGGATGCCCCTGCGGCCCACCCACTATTTTCAGCGGGTGCAGCTTGTTTTGGTTCTATCCGTTTGTCTCATCTGAGAAGCTTGTCAGCAAGATTGCACAAAACTAACTCGACGCAGACACGGGAATTTTGTCTAGCATTTTTTCTTATGCATACGTGGATGGCTTGATTAGATTTTCGGACTAGTTCTTCAGTTTTTCCCATTTTCCATTGTTCTCACATTTTTTAAAACTCTTGTGGACTTTGATCTTTTTGATAAAAGCCATCTTAATTCTACAAATGTGATGTAATGTTTTTGGAGAAGTCTCACATCAGTGAGTACGAGTATAGTCGCCATTACTGAAGATAGAATAACCTGTAAACCATGTCTTCTAGAAAACCGCTCTGCAAAACTTAACCAAATTTGACGGAAAGCATCCCGCATAGAGCATATAAGAATTTCAACCAAATTACCAATAATGCCGATCCGCCTTGCAAAATGTGGCTCCGATCCGCCTTGCAAAATGTGGCTACCGTTACTAAATGTGGAAGAAACAAAACTTTAAACGACTTCTCAAAAGCACTTAACATAATTTGATCAAATTAGGCAGGAACCGTTCTGGTTTGAAAGGCTTTTCAGATTTGTCCAAACGATGACAGTCTGCCTTAGAATATGTTCCCCGTTACTCAGAACTGACGGAAAAACTTTTAAAATAACTCCACGGAAACTGTTCGGCACAACTTAATGACTTAAGTTTTATACAAATGATGCTGGTCCGACTGAAATATGGCCGTTGTGACTAAAAAGAGAAATTCGTTTAAATAAAGTTTCAAAAATGACTCAACAATATATGACCTAATTTCACTGAAAGATTTTTTACCTTGTAGGTTTTGAAAATTTGTTGAAAGATGATGTCTTCGCGCTGTAGCTGTTGTTACTAAAATATGAAAACTTTTACAGAACTTTAATTTTAAAAATCTTTGAGCAAAATGTGATAAACTTGGATGGAAAACACCATGACATAAATGCCTTTGAATATTTTGCAAATGATGCTGAAGTGTCATTCAGTATGGATAAAGATAATAAAACTATGGAAACCTTAACAGTCAGGTGAGCTATGTCATGCCCAGTTGCGCCTCTTGACTACCTTATAAGCTCACAACACTATGGATCTCCATAACTTTCAATTTCTCCGCCATTCAGGAACATATTTTTTTTCATTTAAAAAAATCGATAGCTTCCCTGTCTGCTTATCAGTTTATCGTACATTGAACTCACAGACTAAACGATAGTTACTTTGAAATCATTACAAATGTCAAACAAGACGAACATTAGTACTTTAGAACAGTACCCGATAACGTAGTTTGTTTCTGTGTATGATGCAACGTTGTTCATGTGTGTGTGTGTGTGTGTGTGTGTGTGTGTGTTAAATAGCAATATCACAAGACCTGTCCGTAATTCAGTCAGTTTCAGTGTAAAAGATTAACGAGAAAAGTAACATTTTCTATTCTTCTTCTTCTTCGAGAGATGAACCGTATATGAATTTGTTTCTTTGTAAGCGGGAAATGAGTTCAGAATAGCCTGTTTACGTAATCGAGAATGACAAATGTTTTGGGCCATGGCAGTGCCAGCTGATTTCATGGATGTGTAGGTAGGTAGGTAGATAGGCATGTATGTTTGTTGTTTGTTCTACTGATCACTCCTAGCTATATAGACTTTGATTAGCCGGCGCATTAGGTGAATACAGATCTGGGTCTGCTCGTTTTGCAATTGGACTCGACTAATAAGCGAGAACAGATGGCGCATTATCATATATTTCTCAAGGACTTGCTAATGATGTATGTGAAGAAATAAAACGTCAGCTGCAACACTTGCTATCAAGTATGATTCTTGACTATGTACTGATTTCTACCTTTCACAATTGCCTTTAATGTACCAAGATAATGAATCTTAATTCGCATGTGATTAAATAGATAATTTTTGCTGTGTAAAGAAGATATTAGTTTTAATTAGCTACATTAATTTTTGGTTTATTTATTTTTGTTTTAATATAAATCCTCTTTACAGTGTTATACATCATCCTACATTTTTTAAATATTTTATCATCCTACATTTTTAAAAATGTTTTTCAGGGAATATTGTAAGGAAAAGCATTATACATTTTTTAAAATGTTTTTTCATGGTTTATTGTAAGGAAAATCATTCTACATTTTCTGTGTTTTTCTGGGAATATTGTAAAGAAAAGTATCCTACATGTTCTATGTTTTTCTGAGAATATTGTAAGGAAAAACATCGTACATTGTAAGGAAAATCAAACTATTTCAACATGCATTAATATAGCTTTAGAAGTTTTAAAAGTGATGAACAAGTTTCTATACACAAATTTGGCCACTATTTCATTAATACCGACAAAGGATACAAATTTTGCAAACTTTTTTTAATTAGAGACCAATCAGTTTTGATAACATTGATTATAAGGCAGTTATTAAAGTAATTAGCATTAAAAATAATTAGAAAGCTCACAAACAATTATTGATGAAAGTCAAACTAGATTTATTAAAGATTGCTGTACTGATGGAAATACTAGATTTCTTAATGTTTTTGAGAATGCAGAGGACTTAAATTCACCCGCTCCTTTTTGTGCAGACTTTGAAAAAGCTTTCAGACACTTTAAATCACGTAAATATGTTTAAAGGTCAAGATGTTCTAATTTGTGTACAGACATGAAAATGGATAAACCTTTTCTATAACAAGATGGAAAAGCGCTGAAAGTTTGTGAATCATGTTTCATTCAAAGTCAGAATCAGCCCATGAATCCAATTGTTTTTGGAAATTAAAAAAGTATTTTTTTTTAAATTGTCTCATTGCCAGAGTTGATACTGCCACAAACTGTTTTACCCAACCCCAAAGATGTTACTACCAAGGACTATAACTTAACTTTTAAACATCAATGGAAGGCAAAAAGTGTCAAAAATATAACCAACGCTTGCCATGTATAGGGGTTAAAAATAATTGACACGTTCGTGTATTCTTGAAAAGCTAGTTAGATTAAGTGCTTTTCAAATAAGATAAATACTGGACTTAGGAAAAGAACATCCGTAAATTTATCTATTATGTGAATGTACATTTATTTATACAAGAACGTTTTTGAGACAAATAAATTAATTTCTTAAGCAAACGAATTTAATAAATTTAATAATCTTAATATTATTTCTGGAATCATTGGCAAAAGGGAAGATCCTTGACTATTATTTTGAGTGCAAAACATTATATATTCCAAGACTATTCCTTACGTTTTGAAGTGATCGTGAAGAAAAGAAAATACAGAGATCAAAAATTTTCCCGACTTGAATCAAAATAAATTAGGAACAATTCAAAAGAAACGGAATTTCCTTTCTAATTTATAATCAGGTTCTGATTTATAACAAAAAAAGTATCTGATGTATCAACCACCCTATTTCTTTTTCCCCCTTGGATATCACTGATATGAAATTGTATTTTTATTTCCGTTTTTATTTTTATTCCGTTTTTTTAATTAAATGAACCAGCACAAGGCCCTGTTTGTTATTTTTATTTATTTTTTTTATTTCATATGAAAAGCACGACATTGTTAAATCTTTATATTTAAAACTTTCTGCGGAATATTTAAGTAGGATTATCTTGTTACAGATGTTATGCGGATATTGCATTGTTTCCACGTGTTTCTGCCTTATCTTGGAATTGTGTATATATTGTTACCTTAGTATTTTGTTACCTTAGTATAACGTATATTTTGTTACCTTAATATTATGTATATATTGTTAATTTTTGTGGGAGAAAATGATTAACCTTTTAAAAGCCCTTGTTATTTTCGTGAACTATAGATGTTCTTGATTTTAACTGTCGAAGACCGGAGATCATGAAATAATTATAATTGAAATGTTAGGAAAAGCTGTTTGTATATTTAATGTCACTTTAATAAGATAAGTTGAAATAACAGTTTCTTCTTAGATGACGCTACGTCGTGTAGCATACGTCAACTCCAGTAGGCGAGAATCGTCTGGCAAACAAACTCTGTCGGCTTTTCGAGCGATGGGCTAAGTTACTACGATGTACGGCGATTTATGCAAATAACTGCCAAGCGCTTCCCACTGTGCTAGAGTGACCAAGCGACCAATCAAATTTGTCCAGACAAATTTAATCTTTGTGTTGACCGTAATAAATGTCAACAAACGCAGCACTTTATTATCTAGTAATGTGTTTATTTACTGAGGTACAAAATTTTTTTGTAAATTGTTTTCAGATATTTCTTTATTTTAGGAATACCTAATCTCGGGGTATTTTAGTTTAATATAAGTAGTACAATATACTTTTGTGCGTAACTGCGTGACGATAAAATATGGCAACCTAGGAAAGGTCAAAACTTAACAACAAAAAAGCACCAACACTATCATCAACAAGAAGAATCCAAAACATACTTTAAAACAAAGTACGACGAGTCCTCATTAAAGATATTCCCTTTTTAAGCACAAAGAAGGCATTAAACCTTTTAATTATAAACTTGAGGCGGGCCGGGGGGGGGGGAGTGGTCTAAAGCGCTCGCCCTTACTGATCACTGCCATCTCATCTGTCTGCGTAGGTTCGGGTCTTGGACTCGACCAATGTGAATATGTGAGAAAGCTGCCAGTAGCTTCCTGTGGATCGGTGGTTCTTACTATGATTTTCCCGGGGTTTTACTCCACTAGTTATACTGGCCGCCATGTATAGCTTATCATGTGCTAAAAAATGGCGTTAAACCTAAAACAACAACAACGGCAATAAACTTAAAGGAAATTAAATGAAACTAAACGAAAGAAAGACAGCTTATATGCCAATAACAGTTTATAAATAGCTGCCATTGGCCGATTTACGTGTTGATCAAACTTAACATATTCAGTAGTGAAGCCTATCATTTTCCTCCTGATATAAAAATAAGGTTAAAGGTATCTTTATGATTTGTCCAATTTTGAAATCCATCCATGAAAGAATCTTTTATTAAATCAGATCAAAATAGCAAGTTTCTCCAAAATTTAGGTTAAAATTTAATTTGTATGAGTGACACTACGTGCGGTCTGAATGATTTCTGATGTGTATGACTTGATGTAAATTGCTAGCATTGTGTAATTTTAAGGATATCTTATGACCATTAGATGGGTACATTTTTCTTAATGTTAGTAATTGCAATAAAATTTACCAGTTATGCGAGAGTGATGAGTTCTGTTGTGACAGAAATAAGAAGCTAGTATCTAGATAAATCTGTAAATAAGTACAAAAATACCTGTAAAGATAGCGGTAATATATACCACTACTTTATAGTAAGGCACCCATCGCGATGCCTGTAATCAACTCCTATACTATCTCGACTATGCACACATCACCAAACAATGATGTTGCAACAGATATCAAGGTATGTAGAGATTATTATAGAGAAATACAAATATACACCAAATAGAGCAGAAAGTATTAATTTTGGTAGAGTACTAATAAATTGATAAAATTGTCTACAAACGAATACAAATCTCCCTTACTCCTGTAACTTCTTGACATATACCAAAGAAGTAATTTCATTCCCATTTGGATATGCAGTGCAGATCCTAAACTGACTGAATAATGACGCACATTGCAGCATGATTTTAACAATGGGCGGTAATATGGGATCGTTACACAGGTTTCTTGTGGATATAATGTAATAAAAATAGTGTAATGCTATTTTGTCTTTCTGTCCCTGTTTTAGCTTTGTTAGATTGAATTTTAGTGATTACTTGTTGATGATGGGGATCGTGTTGGGAAGTCAATTCTCAAACTGATTAATGAGCCAGTGTTTAGAATCTTACGTCATAATGTACAGTATTCGCAAGACTATATCGTAGCATGGAATTAGTTTCGTAAACTGGACCCGCTCTAATTTTTTTAACATAATGAATTTTCGGGATATTTGTAATGCAAAAGTATTTAGTAATTTGAGATGAGAATAATTTTTCATAAGGTGTTTGAGTCGTGTTTTCTGGTGCATGGCGTGAATACTAATCTTTGGCTTGGAAATATTTCATGATGAGTCACACAAATGTGAAACAAGAAAAACCACGCAAGTGTGAAATTAGAAATTCGTTTTGTTTGGTCATTAGGTGACTTGAGAGCATTATTAATATAGTATTTGCGCGCTTAAGAACTTTTCAGTTGACAGCCAGTGTTATCTTGAGGTCCTTGGAAGTATGGTCTTGAGGCCACATTCACGCGGGTGTTTGATTCGCTATGCAGTGAGACCCATTAGATATGACTATGCAATATTCGAACATGTTGTGTTTTTAAAGAAATTACTCAACTTCATTGAAAGTCCTTCCATTATATCGGTAGCATTTGCCATTTCCTTTAGAGGGATATATGTGGCAAATGTTTAAACGACAAGTGTGGGTGTACAGCGTTTGTCATAGAGATAGTAAGTAAGTTTTGGAATCCACTTCTCTTCGTAGACTGCAGTTTTCACCACCTTTCAGAAACCGAGCGTTCTCGTTTCGTCTCAATGAAATGTCACATTTACAATTTTGTGAATTATAAACAGGAAAATTTGCTTCCACAAACTGCATCCTTTTACCTGCGGCGGAGAGATCCATCGATAATAAAATTAGGCAAATAATTGAGAAAATGGATGAAAATTATGGAAAAAAATCAGAAAAAAGTTTCGTGAATTAATTGTTAAGTTACAGAAACAAGCTACTGTTCTTAATAGATACGTGTAGCTCCATTTAATGGTTATGAGTTTTCACGGAACATGTACCTGATTTTGACAAAATAAGGAAAATTGTAATCTGTTTAGATGACAGAGTATATTCTGATAAATGTTCCTTATTCTTCCCTGTCCTTTACAAACTGCAGTCATCTCGTTCATTATCATCGTCGTCATCATCGTCATCATCATTATCATCATCATCATCATCACTGAGTGCCTGTCATAATAAGTATGATCCCACTGCAGTAAAGGTTGCAATATGTTACGCACGTGCTGCTCATTTTATACAATTAGAAGTCGATTTTGTACAATTTCGAAGCTGATTAAGTTACATTTTGAAGGTCGATAATTGTTAATTATACATTTGCGTGCAGGAATTTATGACAGATCTTGGGGGTTAAGCGTTGTTAATAGAGCAGCTGACAAAATGCATTTAACTGCATTTCATTAAGCTGTCCTAGGATACCTGTTCATATATTTGTTTGATTGTTTAAGTCCAGTTTGACTATAACCTGGTGCTAAAAGTAGCAATGTCTGAAACTAACGCAACAGACACGTTTTTCTTTCTAGACATTAACAACAAGTTCTCCGGGGGCCCCGAGTGGTCTAAAGCGCTCACCGTTCCGGATCACTGCCATCTCACCTCTGTCTGCTTGGGTTCGAGTCTCAGGCTTGGCTAACGTGGGTACGTGAGAAAACTTGCTAGTAGCTTCTCGTGAGTCGGTGGTTCTTCCCGAGGTTTTCCAGGTTTCTTCCTCCACCAGTTGTACTGGCCGTCATGTATAGCCTATCTCGTGCTGAAAAATGGCATTTATCCCTATAACAACAACAACAACAACAAGTTCTTTCTTGTTGTTCGATAAAACAGGTGGGAAAGTGGTCGGGCATATTTTATCTAGATACATTTACGATGAGTATATTTCTTGCTATAGGACACTTAACGGTTAATTTATTTCCGTAAGACCGTGATATTAATGGTAAAATACACTTACATTCTATGCATTATCTATCCAAGAGTAAATATTTAAGACGATGAAAACTATAAGCTGTGTGCCTCATATTTTTTGTGCAAGAACTCCCTTGTTGCTGCCCACTTTCAAATTTCGGCCATGTTCGAGTTCTCTCCACTAGCACCCGGTAGTACCTGCGCAGTGACAGCATTAAAACGGAAATGGGGTTGGTTCAAGCCTTCTGTTGTGTATAGTTACGTTTATATAATCTTCTTGACATTCATTTTTTATACTGTATTTAATATTCTATCACACATAGGCTGCTTCTGTAGCCTGCAAAATAAGTATTTGCTTGTGACAAAATCAAAAGTATTAACCATTTTTGTTTAATTAGTTAACATTTTATTAAAGTGCACCTTTTGTTTGTGTGTAGCTGAGAGAATTTGGGAGTAAGGTCAGATTTTACATGCATTACACAAGTGGCCATTAATGACTATATTGGAGCACTGCCCCTAATTCCAACTGATGTTAATTAACGATTTTCTTGGATATCTAACTTTTTGGATTGCAGCTTATGAAGGCTGAGGTCCCATTCTATAAGGAATGGGTTATCTCATTCTTTCAATCTGAAACTGGCTGTCATTTAAAGAAACAACCCTCCCCTGGCTGTCATTTAAAGAAACAACCCTCCCCTCCCCCCCCAAAAAAAAGAAACAAACACTTGTTCTTATCGTGGCTGTTTGGCTGTTTGGTATTAGAAATCACCTTACACATGGATTGACAGATCGACTGTCTATTTTTTCTTCAGACTGAAACTGGGTGTCATTGAGAAAACGTACACCAGTCGTGATGTGGTTGACTTTTAGGCAATGGAATGTATCTGACAGATTATCGGGTGAAGCTTAAACACTTAATTAACCACATGTCGTTGCCATGGCTACATAGGAGGCTAATTAACCTACTATTAAGAAAACTGAGAGAGTTATCAGTGTTTTCTTATTTACGCCTTGTTTCATGTGATTATGTAGCTTAATTTTACATACTCGACCAATTATAATTTATGCGTAGCTTATGCTTCTTAGACCTTAGGGACCGGCCGCTTAATGTTTGGGGGTGGGGGTGGAGGAAGTGGGGCGGTGGCGTTTTTTTTTTTTTTTTTCTTCTTCATGCTGGGATATTTTATCTTTAACCTTAAGATAAGTAATTGTTAGCTTAACTAGTCAGATTGGTAGGCATATAGATTCTTTCAAAACATCATAAGAACATTGAATTGTAAACCTAAGATTCATTCCGAACACCCATGGTAAGAACAGCTGTAAGGCTAAGATTAATTCAGAACACCATAGCAAAAACATTGAATTGTAAAGCTATATTCATTCCGAACACCATAGTAAGAGCATTGATTTAAAGCTATATTCATTCCGAACACCATAGTAAGAACATTGATTGTAACGCTATATTCATTCCGAACACCATAGTAAGAACATTGATTGTAACGCTATATTCATTCCGAACACTATAGTAAGAACATTGATTGTAAAGCTAAGATTCGTTCAGAACACCATTGTAAGAACAGTTGTAAAGCTAATATTCATTCCGAAAACCACAGTAAGAAATTTGAATTGTAAAGCTAAGATTCATTGAAAACACCATAGTAAGAACATTGAATTTTAAAGCTTAAATTCATTCAGAACACCATTGTAAGAACAATTTTAAAGCAAATATTCATTCCGAACACCATAGCATGAAATCTGAATTCTTAAGCTAAGATTCTTTCAGAACACTATAACGAGAAATTTGAATTGTAAAGCTAAGTTTTTCTGAGAAAACGATAGTAAGAACATTGAATTTTAAAGCTAAGATTCATTGAGAACACCGTAGTAAGAACACTGAATTGTAAAGCTAAGATTCATTGAGAACGCCGTAGTAAGAACATTGAACTGTAAAGCTACGATTCATTGAGAACACCATTGTTCATTGAATACACCATTGTAAGAACAATGGATTGTAAAGCTAAGCGTAATTTTATGCAATCGCTGTGCTGTGTGTAATAAACCTGGGCCATGATATTGCAACGCTAAATATGAAGTTGTCATATTAGAATCGGTTTGGCTATGTGGGTTTAGGTCCATTTTCAGCATATGATAGGCTTCAAATGGCGGTCAGTATATTTGGTGGAGAAAAAACACGGGAAAACCCCAAGAAGAACCACCGACACATGGGAAGCTACTGGCAGGCTTTCTAACATACACATGCTGCCAGAGTTGAGACTCGAACCCACGCGGACAGAGGTGAGATGTCAGTGATCGGTAAAGGCAAGCACCCGAGATCACTCGACCACCTTGGGTCCCATCATATTAGAAACAGGAATCACAGTTCATAATTTAAATAGTTATTATATTAGGCGAATTGATTGCATCGTCTTTCAACAGGGTGCGTCTTAAACTATTTTCACCCACATTATTTTTTCTAGTTCACTGTTTGTCTTCTGTGACTATCATGGTCTCATATCGGCTTGACAACAACGTCATTCACGCACTAATCTTAACGTTAGATTAGTTATGAAAACATTGGCGCCAAGTTTGATGTTATCAGTATCGATTAATAATTGTTTTAAAAATTTCTATCCTTAGATAACCTGTTTAACTAACTTACCCAGTAAGCTACTAGATTATATGACTTTCATCTTATCCATGTATAGTATAAAATTTATTTGTCCGTTGCTATTGACTTGGACTTATCTAGTAGCAAGGTTCATTTACGAATTGTCGTAAAACATATCTGGTGGCTCGTCCTCATAAGGGGGCGCTCACCAGTTATTATGTACTTTTGAGAGAGTGACGTATGTAAGGTGAAGTTGTTTGCATTTAAAACATGCAATGTGGAGAGAATGTTGGCATACCTCTATGCTACTTTGATGTAATGTGGCTGACATTTCTTTGGATATTGTACTTTTGGAAATTGTAAATGATCTTAGCACACTGCTAACTAAAATGACTGCTCCCTTGTGCTCCAAAAATCAGCCTGAATTTGACTAAAGTACACTATCCTTAGCAGCTAGTAAAATAGGGAAAATGAATTTTGCCAGACCAGACAATACCAGCTTCTAAAAGTGCAATGAATGAATTACCAAATATATAAAATGTAAAAAAAATGTTATCGGCTCTTTTTTCTACAATTTACCTCAGAAGTTCAGGAAGTGAAAATGACCAAGTGGAGCTAGCAGTTTTTTGAAAGGTGCACATCTGGAGTAAGGCCAAGCTGTATACTCTATAACCCATATTACACCCATCAGTCATACACAAAAATAAAGGGAATCAAAGGTTCTTAGAACAATACCTAAGATAAACAAGGTCTTTATTAAATAGCCAGTATAACCAGTGAGGGAACCTTGGGAAATTCTTTTTCTTTAAAGTTCTAACCCTATGCAAAATACGAAACTGTAGAGCGCCACCTAAAGGAAGAGGAATATGCTAATGTAGCCGTAAAACGTTTTCGACTACGGTCGGGGTACTCTCTCAATTTGAAGCCACCCGTTATTAAATAAAGCTCGATAATCAGTACCATATGTGCATTTTCAGCCAGTCCATCTATGATTTATTATAAGTCATACCAACCACCTCTCCGGAACGCGTGAACCTCCCTCTAAATTTAAAAATAAATTCGCGATATCGTGACATTATCGCAAGGAAATCTGTTTATAGTGCTACCATAAGGAAATCTGTTTATAGTGCTACCGTAAGGGGATCTGTTTATAGGGCTACAATAAGGAGATCTGTTTATAGTACTCCCGCAAGGAAATCTGTTTATAGTGCTACCGTAAGGAGATCTGTTTATAGTACTGCCGCAAGGAAATCTGTTTATAGTACTGCCGCAAGGAAATCTGTTTATAGTGCTACCGTAAGGAGATCTGTTTATAGTGCTGCCGCAAGGAAATCTGTTTATAGTGCTACCGAAGGAGATCTATTTATAGTACTGCCGCAAGGAAAATCTGTTTATAGTGATAATGTAAGGAAAATTATAATGTTCGTTACATCCTCTCCCTACTAGGTGTTAATATATATATATATATATATATATATAT
>JAECUM010057188.1:0-23916 GCA_016617855.1 Megalonaias nervosa
TACCAAACAGTCTCTTGCGGATGCCCTGGAAGAACGTCTGAAATCCACCCCTCTGGACAATCAGAATGTGGAAACCGACTGGGAGGCATTCAGAGAGATGGTTTACAGCACAGCCTCGGAAATCCTAGGACCCTCAAGCAGAAAGCACCAAGACTGGTTTGATGAGAACTGCGACGAGGTCAAGCAGTTGCTGGATGAAAAACATCGCCTCCATCAAACCTACCTCAACAACCCCAAGTCCACCTCCTGGAAAGATGCGTACAACAATATACGCAGAACTGTACAGCAGAAACTCCGCCAGATGCGAGATACATGGCTGAGCAACAAAGCTGATGAGATCCAGTGATATGCAGACAGCCATGACATGAAAAACTTCTACAACGTCCTGAAAGAGGTATATGGACCTACATTCTCTGGATCATCCCCCCTTCTCAGCGCAGACGGGAACACACTAATTACTGACAAAGAGAAGATTCTTGAACGTTGGGCTGAACACTTCGACAGCGTCCATAATCGCCCTTCATCCATCAATGATGATGCCATCAGTGGTCTCCCCCAATTATGCATCAACGAAGCACTGGATGAGCCTCCAACCTTGCTCGAGACACAGAAAGCGATACGTCTGCTCTCCAGTGGCAAAGCCCCTAGTTCAGACTCCATCGCAGCTGAAGTCTACAAGGAAGGGGTCACAGCCCTGATAGAAAGGCTCCACCAACTGTTTTTACTGATGTGGCAGCAAGAGACGATCCCCCATGAATTCAAAGACGCTTCCATAATCCACCTGTATAAGCGCAAAGGGAACCGCCAGGCCTGCGACAACCACCGGGGTATATCCTTGCTCTCAATCGCAGGAAAGATACTCGCCAGAATCCTACTGAACCGCCTCACTACGCACCTTGACCAGGGACTCCTACCAGAAAGCCAGTGTGGATTCCGGAAAAAACGTGGGACCATCGACATGGTGTTTGCTGCGAGGCAGCTACAAAAGAAATGTCAGGAGCAAAACGCAGACCTTTTCTCCATCTATGTCGACTTGACAAAGGCCTTTGATACTGTCAGCAGAGAAGGCTTGTGGAAGGTAATGGCCAAATACGGATGCCCGGGAAAATTTACATCCATGGTGTAGCATTTCCACGACGGCATGCAGGCACGAGTCCAGGACAATGGACAGACATCTGAGCCATTCCCAGTAACCAATGGCGTCAAGCAGGGTTGTGTTCTGGCACCGACATTATTCAGTCTATTGTTCTCCGCCATGCTGACTAATTCTTTCAGAGAAGGAGATGTTGGAGTCGGCATCAGGTACCGTACAGATGGAAAATTGTTCAACCCCAGGAGGCTTCAAGCGAAAACCAAGGTTATGACAGACACCATCAGGGATTTCCTATTTGCTGATGACTGCGCCCTCAACGCTGACTAAGAAGCCGACCTGCAACGCAGCGTTGACAAGTTCTCCAGCTCCTGCACAAGCTTCGGTCTCACCATCAGTACCAAGAAGACTGAAGTCCTGCACCAACTGGTCCCTGGAAAACCCTATGTTGAGCCCAACATCACCGTCGACGGCCAAAAACTCAACGTAGTGAACCGCTTCACCTACCTTGGCAGCACACTGTCACAGACCGTAACTATTGACGACGAGGTGAACCTCCGCATTGCCAGAGCGAGCGCATCTTTCGGCAGACTGTATACCAACGTCTGGAATAGAAGAGGCATCAGCATCCAGACCAAACTAAAGGTCTACAGGGCAGTTGTGCTCCCCACACTACTTTACGCATGCAAAACGTGGACGGTGTACTAACGCCACGCCAGGAAGCTGAACCACTTTCATACAACAAGTCTCAGGAAAATCCAGAACATCAAGTGGCAGGACAAGATTCCAGACACTGAGGTACTCACCCAAGCTGATCTCCCCAGCATCCACACCCTCCTGATGCAGTCTCAGCTACGCTAGGCGGGACACGTTGTACGCATGCCAGACCACCGGCTGCCTAAGAGACTCTTCTATGGCGAGCTACAGCAAGGACAGCAATCCCACGGAGGTCAGAAGAAACGCTTCAAAGACAATCTGAAAGGTGCATTGAAAGCGTTCAACATGAAACCTGATTTCTGGGAGCAAGCAGCCAGCGATCGAGTCACATGGCGTTTCTCCGTGCACAAAGGCTCCAAGTTGTGTGAATCTAGCAGGACAGCAGCAGCGGAGCTGAAGAGGCAAGCCAGAAAAGCGCGTGCCATCAACCCTCCTCGAGATGTCTCACTCATCCCTTGTCCTTTATGCAAACGAATCTTCCGTGCAAGGATTGGCCTTATCAGCCACCTGCGCACGCACAGAACAGAACCAGCCCCTACAACCCTCGGATGACTAGAGTGGTCCTCGTCGACTCGACGGACGAACGAAGATGGACAAAGTTTCATGTATTCTTTCCTTTAATTGACTGTCACTTTAGACCTTTAAAAAGATGACGCAAGAATATGAAGTGTATATTTTGTTGTTCCCTTCAGTCGCATACATATGTACATGTTTCACTTTATTTAGAATAAATATCTAATTAGGTAAAATCAAATATGATGAACGATATATCGAATGGAAGAATATAAACTTTCCAATTATGTTTAATAATTTATTATGGTGTGAAATCATCGCACCATAAATGTTTTTAATGTTAATTCTATTAAAGTTAGTGTGTCATTAACATTGATTTAATTTGTTACACGACTTCTTAATATGCCTAGTATGTCTACATTAGGTTCATATATACGTTTTGGTACATGGCAAATTCGATTAATTTGGTGAAACAGGAATCCGGTTGAAAGAAATCTAGACGAAAAGACTTGCCATCAATCAATTCTGTCTTCTTGACATGCATTTGTCCAGAAAGTGATCTCATTCATATTTATTTAGGCAGGATTTAGCCTTTCATCTTTTACAGCGGAGACGATTGGAAAGTCCTGCTCTTCAAACCAGGAATGTCTTGAGCAGTTATCTGAATGCAGAGAAGGTCTTTGTTTTTGCTTCCGGAACCACAGTTATTCACTGACAGAGTATGCATGCGTACCCAGTAAGTCACCGATTTGTTCAGCTACAGTTGTGTAACACAGCATAGGTGAAGCCAGCTTTTTCTGAGATTGTCATTGGTCTTTGCATGCACATAATTTAACATCTCTTCATTATCTATCTATCTATCTATCAATATATATATATATATATATATATATATATATGCTACTATATATATACTTATATATATATATATATATATATATATATATATATATATATATGTGTGTGTGTGTGTGTGTGTGTGTGTGTGTGTGTGTGTGTGAAGTACCAAATAGACATTTATGAATGAAAGCAAGAGTGTTTAAAAGAACATAATAAACAAAACACATAAATAAGCTTCTACTTACGTAGGAAATGAAAGCTTTCTTTTTATTATATATCCAACGTGCTCCTGAATTAAAACTTTTCAGATTAAATTCACCCTTCATCATGCCACCCCAACTTGAAAAATGTGAAAATTAGTTCGTAAATAACTTTTTAATATTTGATTGACAGTTACGTAAACATTAAATACTTATTTTACGACGAGTGCTAAGACACACTGGTTATGTAGCACAGATCAAGATCGACTAGTAATATTCCGTCAATTCATCCTGAGATGTATGATATTCAACGGTCGAGACTGAAGTCTTGGGTTCAATCAGCAGTTTATAATACAAAGGTCACTGTATGAGATGCTCTTTGCATGAAAATCACTACAAATGATTTCATTACACCTTACTAATGATGCTCGTGATCACTCAAATAATAAGACCGTTAAAATGCAGTCGAGTTAAAGTCCATTGCATCCGCAATTGTGGATTCCTTTTTGCTGAGGACTTTTGCATATAGGGATTTAATACGGCCTTTGGGAATAGATACGTGAAGCTGTTAAACATTGGATATGATGAAATTATAATTGTGAGAGAAAGAAATAGTAGTAAGTTGTTGGACCAGACACATTCATGCACTTGCGTTCAGATTCGACCTGTACGTGGTGTACTTTGGGGCATGGGGTAACTTCGGTGTTCTCAGACACTCAGATTTGGGGGCTCATGTGTTCCGGTTTAACCCTATTATTAATATTTTCTTGTACAGCAATTAACAAAGATCGCAACAGCTCCGATGAACATTGTTCAGGCATGTCTGATGTAGAGATTTCCTATACCTTGACTAGTTCCAATCTATACTACTTTAATCGTACATACAAACTGACTTACAATGCATATCTCCCCCAGTTTTTTTAACCAAGAGACCCATCAAAGCTGATACTCTATTGGTTAATCAAGCTCTGTGTCTGACTGGTCACACGTCTTTCACCTCGAACTAGAGCTCCTCGCTTGTGATGACACAACTCAAGAATATTAAAAGTTGATAAAACAAATGTTCATAAAAGTCACACGTCCTTCAGGTCAGCCAGTGAAACTCAAGTCAAGAATGGTTTACTTGATTGGTTTCTCCTACAGGAGCTCGGACTCTTTCATTTCATTGATCTCAACAATAACATTAATTGTATCACTACTGGGTACACTAGCTGAGGAGTAAATCGTTTTCACTGTCGCACAATTTTAGAGGGCCCCATTTCGTCCGTTGCTCAACTAGTGAAACCTAATTTGCTTCTTTAACATCATTCATTGTTCTGTTTCTCTTGCTATTGGAGCACTTTCTGTAAAAGTCGTAATTGCTTCAACTGCTTTCACACCTTTCACGTATTTCTACTTCTATTACGCATTGCGTTATTCTTTATCATTTGATGCATGTTCACCCTCGTTTTCAGGAACTAGCTTGGTCCATTTGAACAGCTCTTGATCTGATGTCTCTGTCTGTTATGACATCTGGCTTGTGTGTCTCTTTTTGTGACACATCGTTTTGTATTTCTTGTTGTTTTTATAGTCACAACTGAACACTTGAATACTTGCAGGTTTGTGATTGTTTTCTAGCACAATGCATCAAATGATCTTTCATCTCTGCCGTATTTCAAATTCAAAACAAAAACACAGGAAATTTTAGTTCTTTTCTCAGAGTGACTATAGTCAAACGAGATAATCTTTTATATCAATTTAACTGTTTCGGCACCGATTTTGAATGTTAATTTACCGTGTCAACAAAGCAGAATCAATGTGTAGCAATAACAAAAAATATGAAGACCAAAAGTGTATCCCTGTTAGTTGATAATTTAGCAAGAATGATCGTCTGTTTAGACGTCTCACTGTTTCACTGTACTTGAAGCGAATCGCGATTTGCTGAGATTGGTTTTCCCTGCATCTTTGTCAAGAAGGGCGTAAAATCTGTCACCAGCTGCATTTAATCCTTTTTGAAACAAAAGAAAAACTGTAGCTCCTGTGTCAAGAATAAATATCAATTTTCAATATATGCCTGGAAAATAGACTGCAGCGTCACCAGTGCATCTTGTAGCATTACTTTGTTTTGAGTCATTAGGATATAGAAACTAAATATTATTACTACGAAACATCTTAGCTTGTTCAGTCAAATTATATATCTATTTGAAGCGACAGACATGTGAATAATGTAATATTTTCCAAATAACATCGTAGTAGATTGTTTTTGTTGTTCTCACAGCTGTTTGGCTCTTGTTGTACACATGATTTCTCGTCATGACTTTTTATTTATTCTTCAAATATAATCGTTTGTTGTTGAAATGTGACAATAAAGACTCCCAATTCAACACTCCCGCCGAATGCTTGAGGAATGATCTCGTTCAGTCCACTCATCAGCCTGCTGAAGAATCTCTAGTTAATCTCCCTGTACCGTGGAATTTTCGTCCAGAGCCAGTACTGACCTCACACAATGAGAGAACCCGCATCGTACATTGGACCAGTTTCAGAATTGCCTCCAGTATCGGGATTCAAAATACAGTAATTGTGCTGTATATTGAGAGAAGTTTAGGTGCGAAATACAGTGATATACATTACTCATGCGTGCACATGACCTGATTTCCTTACACATCAAGATCTGTTTTCATAAGAACGACCTATAATATTATTAATATAAAAAAGCCACGTTAATATACTAATACCATACAAAGCAAGTAACGCTATACGATGCAACAAACCCCCCTACATTTATGTTCATTTGTAATACAAGGGTATTTTCCTGTATAAAGTTCCGTTATAGCCATCACAATTTGTTTGACTGACCATAAGGAAAAGTAACAAATGACTGGGTTGAATATGTTCATTGGTGTTGTGTGTTTGTAACGTAACTCAACACCATTTGTGATAGAGATCTTCAGACATATATCTAGATGAAAACGTATTGTTCAAGAACACATTCTCCTCCGGGAATGGTCGTGGTGTCGCTGGAGCGGTTAGTGGGCTAGTGCAGCAACTTGCTGCTTTGCATTAGATTGCTCTTCTTTTATCTCTTCACACCCGCATGATGTTCAACACAATTTCTCATGGAGTGTCAAAGGCGTTAGGACATCAGATATCATTTGTAGTATTGTGTTAAGTAGTACTCTCAATATTTTACATATGTTTGAATAAACATGTACATTGGCAAAATGACGATAAAACGCCAGGAGACAATCGCTGTACACGCGTACAAAGAGAGGGTAGCGGTGTCAGCAATAATGACATAAATTCAATTAATGAATAAATTTCATAATTTTAGGGTTCCTAGGGCGCGGTAACTACATTATTTCTGGCCCAGGTGTGATTCCTAATGACCATTTCATGGCATCGTCGAGTTTTGCCGAACCTGCCGATAGCCATAAGCCATGGTTGGCTCGACTTGATTCGAAAGAGATTCATGCTTCTTCCACGACTGTTAGTTGTGGTTGCTGGGCTGCTAAGTACATCGACAAGCAGCAGTTTATTCAGGTGAGTCAACGTTATGCGAGGCATACTAGTACTTTACAACATGACGGGGTGCTTTGGAATGGATTCAGTATAAATTTTCCACGCCAAGGCAGCTCCATAGTATGTTTCAATCTATTCTAAATCCATTTTAAATTGCTTAATACATATATTTTTGCCTTTACCCAAGAGTATAATGTTGAACTGAGTAACATTGGACTGAGAAATATTTTGTAGACGAATGAATTAACGATGCAACTGAAATTCAGCATATTCAACCTATAAATTTTATGATGTCAAGATTTAAGAATTATTAGGAGACAATTGCATAATGATAAAAGAAGAAATGGTGCAAAATTTTCATGTCAGGAAAGGAACATTCATATATCATTGTTGTTTGACTGTATATATTTAACTTTTGACAACCTCAATGAACGATACCAATTTTAACTTTGCATGGGTAGGCATATTATTTTTAAACAAACGTAGCACACAGAAAAGCAATTCCGCAGTACCTAAAACCCAGCTATCCATCCACTGTTGTCATCCAGGTTAAGTATCTTCCATTGATACCATTGATTAATGGATCTCCGTCCTACATCCTATAAACCCACAGTCAGAAAATGCGTTTCTTTTACAATGATAGCTCTATTTTATAAAGTTATATTGTTGTGGAAATTCTTGCTTCTAGTAACTATCCTTGTTATTCAGGTACGAAATATTTTGCCACATTTTGTTTCGTACAACGACATGTTTTGTGTGATTAGTAAATTTGATGTTTCGCGACCGATGATAATGATTCATTTTGACATCGTCAAGATCAACAAAGAAAATCATGTTAATGAGGTGTATGTGTTGATAGTACTGTTGAAAGCGTTGTTCGACTCAAATAGGACATCGTCAGATGTTATGTTATGAGTTCTTGTGCTTCTGTGCCAACTGACTGATCTGACATTTATCAATTTTGTAGGTGAACATGACAAATGCCCAGTCTGTAACAGCTGTCACAACAAAAGGAAGGGATCCCACATATTACATTCAGTTTGTAAAGTCGTACAAAGTGGTATATAGCGTTGACGGTTTCTCGTTTAATCCCGTTCTGGATCATAATGGCAAAGATATGGTAAGATTCAATATGGCTTCCACACTTTCTCTCATTCCTCATTTGTTCCAAACGACTTATCATTAGAACTAGTGCATATTCATTCTTAATTTCTAGCAAGTGAACAAGACGAAAATGAATCACACGTGCATCCTGAACGCCGCCGTGAAACACATAAAGATGAATTGCGTCGTTATGTCCGAATGTTATCTAAACTGATAACAAGATAAAATTACCCATTTTTTAAAAGAAATGAAATACAAAATTATCGCCATTAAATTTCAGCGGGAAGAAAACAGCAGACATTTCGGGGATTTATATAAGATGTTAAGTACAAACCTAATTACAATGCGAGTCGAGAAGGAACATTTTTTCATGCAATATGATATTTAAAATGGGAACTTTTGTGGGATTAAGCAAAATTTAAAAAGAAAAAATCCAAAGGTTTATTTATTTATTTGTTGTCTAATTCTAATTATTAAGAATATTGAAGAGAAAGACTATACTACAAAAGCCGACAAACAATAGTGAAGCAAAATTTCAATGTCGATAGGCAAAACACGACAATGTATGAAATCGAGGCAATGATGGTTACAAAAATTTTAATTTGGTAAATAATCATGTGTTACGTCTCCATGGTTAGAAACTGGGTAACAGAAAGAAACTAAACCACCAAGCCTTGTAATATCAAAAAATAATGCAAAGTGAAAATTTGAAAGGAAATTACAGTATTGTGAATTAAATCCCAACTAATCCTTAATGTTCTGTCACAAATCCAAATGTATAGAATAATCCGAATGAATTCCAATAGTATTGACTGTGCTGATGTACCAATAATCTTGAATGAGTTGATATACTAATAGTCTTGATGTACAACAATGATATTTTTCAGAGCGTCTTTCTATGAGTCTTTCAATAATTCCAGATTAGCGTTTTAGTCCAAAAGCTCAGTGAGCAGTTTGTAATCCCAATGAATGACTTAAATAAAAGATTCCTCTCAAATTTTATCCGAACACAACTAAAAGTGATTCCACATACTGATATCAAAACAGGAATGAAAAATGTTGTTAAAGATAGCGTTATGTAAAGAAACCTGAGACACGATACAATGACCGGGATGTGGATCAGATTTTAAGTTTGTAAAGAAGGCTAGACCTTACACTAAAATATCAGTAAACAACATATTTATAAGTTACAAAGATGACTAAAATCTGATACACTCAAAAACTCTATCCTCAATCATGGACAAAAGTCCAGTTCAAAATAAAAATTAGGTTTACAGAACACTCCCTCATAAAGAAAAAGAAAGATTTATTCAATGAAGCTAATCTGTACAAATTAGTCAGATATACATATGATACTATATTAATTAAAATATCGTTGATTGAGTCACTCAATATACACAGAAAGCAATATGGTACTTCTACACACGTAAGATGGAATTTGCAAACAAATTATCCTTTCCCTTGATGTGTCTAATGTCAAAGTCGTTTTCCTGCGACATCAAAATCAACCGTAACAATCCCTGAGTTTGGTTTCATTTTGTTAATGACAGTAAGGGAATTTTGATCACTAATAGCGAATATCAAAGCCAAACATTCCTTCGCGATTGTGGAATAATGTCTATGTGTTGGTGACGCTGCTGATCTTTCTATAGTCGGTATATACACGGAATGTATTATCAGGGTTAGGCACACAAAAAACAAGGTGAACCCCGGTTACTTTTACTATGAAATCCTTCTCCAGCAAATATTGAATTTCTTTTGTTTTCAAACAGTCCTGCTAAAGTGGATGCATCCTGTGAGGACGATGTTCCACAGGTGTAGAATCTGCAGTTTCAACGTCATGACGGATTTTATTTGTTCATATTGGAACATCGAGAAACAAGTGCTCATATTCACGTTGTAGCTGTTTTGAAGATGTAAAATTTTCTGGTCCAGATTATTCATAATTTCCGAATTCCAAAAATTGATTACTCTAAAGTCAGTACAGTCCGATTGCATTCCATCGCTTAAATACTGACTAAATTCACGGTATGATTAACTTGGCTATATCTACCAAAATACTTTTTGAACATATTATTTTGACAAAGTTGTTATGTTTCCTCCTCCCAGGAGTATTAAAGATATAATTTAAGTCGTTTACATTCTTTCAATGACCGAATTATATTCTTCAACGTTTGATGAAATGTTTCTAAAGCCCATTGACGTTCAGATTAATAGACAGAAGACTTAAACTGTTGGATGCCTAATTCATGTATAACTTGTTTGGAAATCCCAGGCATGAAATATTAGCCTTGATCAGATTGGGTAGATTTGGGAAGGCCAAAAAGTGTAAATAAAATACCAAAGTTTGTCTATGGTTTTAGTTTTAATTGCCTCTGGAAATATTGTGGACGAATTTATTATCGTCAACAATGATTGGTTGCCTGACTTGGTCTTAGGTAAAGATACCAATACAGTCTATCATTATTCATATAAATTGTTCGTCAATTATAAGAATGGGTTGCAGATGTACCTTATGCATCTTTTGATTGGGTTTTCTTAACATTTGACAAGTGTGACAAGATCAACAGTACTTTTAAACATCACTTTTAATTTCTGGTCAATTAAAATGATTCAAAATCTTGTAATAAGTCTTACTGACTCCTAAATGACCAGCCAAGGAAGTTTCATGGGCTAGACTAAGGATTTCCTGTCGATATGATTTAGGAAAAATTTGATATCTCACTGACCACTCGTCACCAGCAGATACTTCATGTGGTCTCCATTTTCTCATAAGGGAGCCATTTCTATTACAAAATAACAAACAAGTACATGTGCGGTCTACGTTTCGCTAATAGCCCCCTGAAACAAACGGGAGATCTCAGGATCTTGTTCCTGTTCGACAATGAGTGATAATCTTTTGTCACCCTGTTTAGAATAAAGAGAATGTTTAATAAACAATGGATCAATATTTATTTATTGACCAATACAAGGAGTAAAAGTGGCCTCATCAAAATGGTCGACCAATGATGTGTCAGCTAAAGGAATTATTTCCTGATTTACTTTATTCTCAAGAGTTCTTTCTGACATAGCTTTGGTAACTGCACAAGCATGATATGTCAGTGATTTTAATCTAAACAGCATCACCTTTCTGATCCAAACAACGTTTTGTCAATTACAAGTGGATTAAGCACAAGCTCATTGATTGGTTATAAATAAATTCCTTCTATAACTAATGAATTCACAATTCCGACAGTCACGGGTCGTGAGACTGGTGCCAAATTGACACATTGGAGAGGAATATTAACAAAATTCCAGTCTATTCCCTGAATAAAAACACTTTCACTAAAAGAAGACGTCTCTAACAAAGGCAAATTACCTGATAGTAAAGGCATCTGAGAAGCTCGTATGTCCCTTAATATTTTAATATGAATGGCTTGGCAGAATCACAAAAAGTGATATTGAACCTTTCGACATGAATAACTCATCATTCTCCAAAAGAGATTCAGACTGGTATTTATGTGACCCAACCAATGTATTGTTTCAATTAAAAAAATAACCGTGACCATGACCACTTTGAAATAAGAGCACTTGGAAGAGCCTTGTCGTTATTACTTTGCTTATTTGTCAACCTGTAGCAATCAGCCCTTTCTTCTTATTATAAGTGCATAAAGTAAGAGATAAGGATTTCTAAATGATATATAAAGTTGTGCCAAATTGAGATCTGGGAGTATTCGTATGAGACACATATTTTCTTTTTTTTACCGAAAAAAAAAAAACCTACTGTGAGGATTACGTTTTGGCAAATGAAACTTTGTGAGTCAAGGAATAATCATCAGCTTTGGGAACAGTATTTTTCAAAGTTTCAACATCTTGATCAAACTTCTTGACTGAGCACCACCTTTCAAATAGTTATTCTTCCTTTAGAAATTCGACAGGAGTTTCTCCAGTTTTTATTTTACAATTCCTAAACTTTTGTCGATATTCCTCAGGTACGAACTCACGAACCCTTCAAGACACATTCCTTAACGACAAAATAATTGAAGCTTTGTTGTACCGATAGTGAAGTGTGACTTCACGAGCTTTATAAATAAGTCCACTTTGTAATAATAATGTCAAATACTCTCTTGGCCATTTTAGTTTTCAGCCATTTTCTCAAAGTTCTTTATCTTGAAAGGGGGACTAAACTTATTTTTCTAGTAGCCTGAAAAAATGAATTTGTGTGCAATGGAGGATATGTTTTCCACCTGCCAGTTGTAATTCTTTTGATGCATATTGCCTTTCCATTTCTTCTCATTTGGATTTATATTTCCCTCTCTTCTTTCTCTCTGCATTAGTTTCCATTCTCTCTTTGCATCTGCAAATGGACTTCCTTTTCTTCTTTCTCTCTCTCTGGCTCTTCCTTTCGTCTCTTTGCATTTGTATTCCTCTTTCTCTTCTCTCTGCATCTGCATTGCATTTGCCTTTCCTTTTTCCATTTTTAATAAAATATTTTAATGATATTCAGATAGCGGACGACCCTCTGTTACTACCGCCCTATGGCCTTGAACTATGTAACATAAAGAAGAGAAACCAAATAAAAAAATTAATTTATTTCCAAGAATACAAAGTGAAATTTTTAAAGGAGTTCACATTGTTGCGAATTTAATCTCAAATAAATCATAATCTTAGATCACAAATTCAGAAGTACAGAATATTTCGAATGAATTCAAACTAAGCTCTTCCGTGTCTCCAGTTTTATTTCTGTTATGAATGTGCACATTATAGAAGGAGATGCAGTAAGAAAAATTTCTGTAGAACTCAGATTTGACTTCACCAAGATTTAAAAAAAGATTATTCAACTCGTATCGTATATTTCATTTGAAACGAACACTCATTTAAGATCCCGTATATCTCAAAAGCTGAAGGATAGAAGAAGGAACAATTAAATCCACAACATCTTACGAAGAAAGATAAGATGATGCTTTGTACCTCTCGGTGTGATATAAGTTTAGTCAAAGAACAAAATCAAGCTTTCCATTTCTGGTAAAGAAGTGGAAGCAACCCCAAAGAGATAGAAAAACAAATTTCTACGGAACCACAATAAAACAAAGAGAACAATTACCACGGAACCACAGTCAAACAGAGACTGCAGCTGCCATGGAAAACAGTCAAACAGGGACCCCAACTACCACGGAACCACAGTCAAACAGAGTAATCAACTTTCATTGAACCACAGTTAATATACATGTCCGAAACATGTTCGAGTTGTTTAGTTTATAATGGCAAATGAAAGAAATGAAAACAATTAACGCTTTTCGCCATGCATCGATAAACTTAGCAATACGGTTTCTTGCAACATGTCTTAGAACAAAAATGTTGACATTGTTAACTGGTGCACCGGCAAATAAGAAGATGAAGTAGCCGACCTACTTAGTGAAATTAGAACGGATCAAGAC
Organism: Megalonaias nervosa; assembly: GCA_016617855.1. Taxonomy (NCBI): domain Eukaryota; kingdom Metazoa; phylum Mollusca; class Bivalvia; order Unionida; family Unionidae; genus Megalonaias; species Megalonaias nervosa. The sequence continues at coordinate 13,380 of JAECUM010057188.1, forward strand.
GTTTTGAGCTTTGTCAGATTTATACAAAAAAGATTTAAACAATATACAAAAAGTATTTAGACAATATTCAAGGGCCACCAGAAGAAAATAAATTATACTGTAGGGAATAATCTAAAAGTATTATCAGAAAAACACGCCATGGACTGCAATCTTTTTCTTCATTCGCTGAGCAAATACAGTATGTTTCCTCTTAGTTTTTAAATATCATATAGCAAGTTTTAATTCAGTACCATGCGCTTTATGATCACTCCAGATTCAATATGTAGTGGTACAAATGTTATTCACACTTATGTCACTGAGGTTTGTATATTTTTGTTGTCCGTCGAATGAATGCTTTGCAGTTTCATTAGATTATCATCCGCCTTTACAATCTTTAGATCTATATCATATTTAGGAGGGCTTCTGTGTTTATTGAAGTTATTGGAATATTAATTATAATTTGTTGTGGTACAATCGCAAAGGCAAGCAATTACATTTCTGCATCCATAATACCGCAGTGACTCGTTGAATCTGAAGTAATCAAAATTACCACCTGTTATAAATTCCTTGCTTTTGTAAGTTTTATGCTGAATTAGACAGCTCGAGATAGTGTAGAAAGGTTTCAAATCCCTTATTTAAAAGTCTCGACACTGTGCGACGAATAATTCAGTTCCAATGCCATGTGCTTTAGCTGCCACTTTCTTGTAACTATACATCGTTGCACGTCATAAAAATATTATATTCATTCATTTTTCAAAACATCATCACTTCCAAACAGTATGGCGATGACATACTGGTCTAAGCACTAGAAAAGTTGTTATTGTTTTAGGTTTAACGACATTTCTCAGCGCAAGAGATGCTATACATTGCGGCCAGTATACCTAGTGGATTAAGAACCCGGGAAAACCCCGGTTAGAACCACCGACTGACGGGAAGCTACTGTAAGCCTTCTCACATACCCACAGTGGCAGAGTCCGAGACTCGAACTCACGCGGACAGTTGTGAGATGGGAGTGACCACTCAGTCACCTGAACCACCACTTTAACAATGATTCTCTTGTGCTTGTATTAAAAGGATAATAGACAGTAACATTCATATCGTTGCACAATAATTTTCATTACTAATATATTATCACATGCTTATATGGATATATTATTGAATCATATTCCATTCATCGGGGCCCTGTAGGAAACTAATTCATTTGTATTATAATAAACCCAATTTAATTTATACGTTAGACTAAAAACAAATATAAAACATCACCACTTGTACACATTGCGATGGGAGGAAACTTGATTGCTCTTCATTATCGTAATAAAAAAAAATTTGTATACATTTTCTATGGTCCCACTCATAAGAAGCCTTAAACGAAAGCAAATTAGTACGTGCTATTAAATGGATCTATTTCCATTTGTAACGTTTGTTTTAAATCATTGAACTCTGTGTTTTTATTGCGTTCTAATCCTTTGACTAGCTTTTCGATACTATGTAACATATTTTATTAATTAGTTCTTGATGAAGATCTGCTTTTGCATCTGTTGTTCATTATTCCATCACAGCTTGTAACTCACTATAAAAGTACATCTTTTATCAAAGTTATCAGTCCTATCTGTAATAAAGAAATTTTAATCCACAAAAGTATCTATCGTATATTTTTAACTTTTAAATGTAAATATTAATCACTGTCTGCTTATTTGAATGATAATGTATGGATCCCTTACAATTTACAAGATTCTTTATCTGAACTATAAAATAATAAGGTACAGGTTGAGTCGAACCAGCTTTATAAGGCACTTTACTTTTATTTACATGAATATTTAATTGGTGCCTTCTTAATACTGTACTAATACAACAAATGCACTTTTATTGCTATATATGTCACTGTTACCATCTTTGAAGGTAAGCTGTAAATCTCTGTCCCTTAACATTGATATTTTCTTGTCTGTTATTCTGTAACAGAGAAAGATTTAAGCACTCTTGTGAAGAAAATCAGCTCATAGTTTTCTAAAGTAGATCAGTAACTAAGAATGACTTGATGATCTGAAATAAATCAATACCCCTAAAATCTGACTATTTAGACGTTTTGGATTCCAACAATTGTAAACATTTGTCATACGAGCGAATCAACGTGGTTTATTATACCGCTTAAGACACTCTATATTATGATTACTGCCATGTCTATATGTGATTGAGATAAAGTCAATTTACAGACAGTAGCAGATATTATGATTAATATAATAATGAAACCTTAAAGCCCACATAACCTACATATTATAAAACAGGATTGTGAAACGAAGTAAGTAACAATGTCAAAACATATACTGATTGTCTTAATATTATGAATCTTAGCTGATATTTTTTGCCTTTAGATATTTCTAGGGAACACTCTAGGGGAACAAAATACTCCTGTGACGAATGAGCTACCATGTCCAATCCAAGCCCAGTACATACAGATCAACCCTCAAGAATGGCACACTCATATATCGTTACGATTTGATGTAATAGGAGGTACACTCCATTCAGGTACCAGATGTTATGGATACACATTCTATGGCTTTGCCAGTACTTATATAGAAGCAACAAAGATCATCCGCAAATTATATTCCACATCTCCCTGTGTTTAGTGTTTGAATCAATTAACCCTATATTTGGATTTATCATTCGGCTAGGAAGTTACCATTTTAGTTGATATTTACCTGTACAAAAGGTTAAAAATATCAATTCAACAGTTATCCATCCGAATGAATGTCATCCATGTATGACTTTCATATTCGGAAATATTTTCCCAATGCACAGGTTATACATTATATTTAGATACTTTAACATGTATGTAAATAGAGCATATATAATTTGAAGCGATTGTGAAAAACTGACTAATTTTAGACACTTACATTATGTAAAGCATTCTTAGTCACTTCAGAAGATACCAAAACGTATACTTTTCAAGAGACCACTATTGCAAAATAAGTTTGTTATGTATCTTAAAAGGGATGTATGATATTGTATTGTATAAAATGGATGACATTAAAAACGTATGTGATTATTGGATTATTAAATCATGATGATCATGATAACTACAATACTATAATAATAATAATAATAATAATAATAATAATAATAATAATAATAATAATAAATTATTAATGATAATAATAATAATAATAGCAATGATACTAATAACAAGGCAATGAAAAAGTACGTTGACAATAGCTTTTATTGCAAATAATACGAATCTTTTCTCTCAGCCGACTGTGACTTTGAAAATGGTACATGTGGGTGGCAGAACGAAGAGGGAAGCCTAATACAATGGCAAATTGGAAAACCAAATAACACTCAAGGAGGACCTGCAAATGATCACACCTATAGTGGGGGTAAAAGTTCCACAGGTACTTTTATTTATCCAACTTGTTCAATATCCTACAGTTTAAAATCCCGTCATTTAATAACAACATATTACATATTTGCTATATTTTCTTTTTGATGTCCTTCAAGATAGTTCCATCTGTTTACCAATCTAAATGCCTACCTACCTTACGGCCTAACTACCTACCTATCGTTAAACGCATTTACTTGGTTGCATGAATATATACCAATTTGATTCCTTTCAACGCCGTTGGCGCCTGTCTCTCAGATCTAATGTTAGTTCCGCTGTTATAGTATAAGAGTTGCACGAAAGTGAAAGGAAAACAAACGAACGAATAAACTAAGAAATCTTTGGGAATGTGACGCTATGATATTTTGTATTGCTGATTTCTCTGCCTGAAAATATTCAAGAATCTTGCTCTAAAACTTGTATTCAACCAAGCATCATAGACAGGAGTAGATATAGGAAGCTTCTAAAGACCTCAATAGAGGTTTCATTTAATCGTGAAATGGATTTAAGATATTAAATCAAGTAAATCAGGTAAGTTCATTAATTAATATTGTTCTATAGGGATGATTATCGGCCATTTTTATTATAACGACTATTTCTCTTTCTGCGGAATAAATAATTCTAAGCTATTAAGATTAACAATAAATATGTTACAACTATGAAACTTTGCAATAATTGTTGCATTATCTTAATTTTGGTATAGATCCCGCTACCGGCAGCTACATGTACATTACCGCCAATCAACAGGAACACGTATCTGCTCGGATCACGGTGAGCATTAAAGAGTCCAACGTTTCAAGATGTTTAAGCCTATGGCACACGGCATCAAAGAATTATTGCGGATCTCTTAATGTCATCACAGTAAAGTGTGACAATGGTATAGAGAAATTGAGAAACACGACAAATACTAATTTTGCTGAAACATGGAATTTATCAACAGTGCGAGTTGAGAGCGGTGTCTATCAGATCGTCATCGAAGGGGTTTGGACCAGTGCGACACGTGGCGGTTTGGCGATCGATGATGTCAAATTGAATGAAACTGATTGCTCATAGATATCATTTCATTGTTTCGCTCATTTGTCGGAACAATGCAGATATTATATGACGCCTTTCCTTCCGTTTCTAAACAATGTTTGTTTCTCTTTCTTTAATGGAGGATGTCATACTTTTGCAGGAAAATAGCCATTCTGAACTTTATTTCTCAGAGGTGCGAATATCGTACTTGCAAAATGTTTCTAATTTGCATTTTGTTCCATTTCCTTTGCGAAAAGAATTATCATTTTATGACCGGAACTAAAAATTTTCGATCAACAGATTTAGTTCCTTAAATGTTGTGATGAGTATCCTTATGTGGTTGTGTGTGCTTATTTGACATCTATGGATATTGCACTGAGAGGATTGCTTATATATTAAGATGTTTTTAAAAACATGTTCTTTTAATATGGGTGAAACATATGTATGAAAACGAAATGTAGTTTTTCTTCCTATTTTTTATCTTATTACTCGATGTTCTGCTGCTAAGATGGGAATTTGTGTTGCTACGGTGTGGATTCGATCACACGCCTTTATATTTCCGATGTCAACCTTGTGGGCGACTGTAGGAAATTAAATGACAGCATACCAAAGCCAGAGATGTGAAGATCGTGTAATAGGAAAATCGTCTTACTGTGAGGTGAAATTAACAGACGAGAATAATAACGAAACTATTACAACTGAATTTTGGCGAACTGTGAGTCAAACATTACATTTTGATTTATCAGTCCCGTGTAAGTATACATTTGTGAATATTCTGGTAAACAACTATGTAAAACAACTTCAACTGTAATATACAAATACAAATAAGTAACATTAATTGCTACACCTTTCTTAAACATGGAACGACAACACCCTTCAATTTATGTCAGGATAGACTTCACAGTTAAATATTGTGAACTTAATTAGCATATTATGTTCAGCAATCACATTACATGAAACTCTATAGGTAGCAAACAGCTTAACTGCAAATGCAGAACGTTTATTTTTAATCCATAACCTTGCTGATCTCATTTGTACTACCATTACCCAGTTTCAAATAAATACCTTCTAAGGGTACATTTGTAAAGAAAAAGATTCTAACGGTTGTCCTCCTTGATTGTATTTAGCCATTTAAAGAAGACCTTGTATATCTTAAGTATTGCACAGAAAAGTTTGTTTCTTTTTTTTCACTTTAAAATTGGTTTATAATTGATGTGCGTAATATGGGTTATAAAATATGTAGCTTGGCTTTACTTCATATGTGCACGTTTCAAAATGCTGCAGGCGCCGCTTGGTCATTTTCACGTCCTGGATTTCAGAGGAAATTTGTAAAAACAGAGCTGATAACTTTTTCGTTTCGTAAGTCATCTATTGCTCTTTTTGAAGCTGATATTGTCTAGTGTAGCAAAATTATTTTTTGCATATTTTAATAACTGCTAAAAATAGTGTACTTTAGACTAATTCAGGCTGATTGATTGCACAAGGGGGAAGAGTGTCCTTGAATCATGTACAAATTTCAACCTCATCAGACAGAGGTATACCAACCAGCATGTTGCAAATGTAATCAACTTCACCTTAGACTAGCCATTCTCTAACACTTTCTTAATATCCACAGAGGTGGGCCCATATATATATATATATATATATATATATATATATATATATATATATATATATATATATATATATATATATATTACTCCTATCCTGTTTAAATATGTTTTTACAGGCAATATTCAGTGAAATAACCAATAATGGAACTATTGTATTTTAGAGTCTCTAGTGTATTTATATACATTGCTGTTGGGGTTTTATTTTTACACATATCCCACTTAGTATTAAAAGAGTTTTCCCATTTTCGTCTTGATTTTGGCATTAAAATATTGTTAATAAGACTCTTACATAGATTCTTAGGCCCTTTTGAGCGCTTTGATACAATCCGGATATGGGTCGATGTGCAGGGGTGAAGTAAGAGTGAGCTTGTTTATTTTGGTTCTAATACGTTTTTATACTATTACAAAGACCAAGTACACTAACAGAATATCCTTTTTAATATTAATTTTTCTTTTTAGTTAACTCCGTAAATATATCGTTTATGAACTTCAATTTTTTATTATACCAAGAGTTGTAAAATAAAGTGTTTTTTGCAATCTTAATATTTGCATTTCCCTAAATAGGTAGAAATAACCATTCCATATAATCAAATTTTGCTTCTTCGTAAACATAAATCTATGCATTCAGTACATCCTTACAAAAAGACATGTTCCATGATATCTTTGTCTTTCCCAGAACAAAATTCATTTAGATATCGTCCCATTTTTCGATTAAATTATTCTTCTAATTCCGGAGCATTACAGTGTTTCATCGAAATGTCTTAAATTAACCATATTTAGTCCGCCATTCCTATAATTGGTACAATTATATTCCTTTTTCTTGTATCACTTTTCCTTTGCCAGGGTGCCAAAATAATTGAGTTCGTCCGTCGTTGAGTAAGCATTGATAGTACTCTGGGGATGTATATTTGCAAATTAATAGCTATCGTTTCATCGAAGATCAACAAAAACGCTATCCATAAGGGGCTAAGTTGAGATTCACCAAAAGTTCTTTCAACCAACATGAGGACATGCATCTCTAATAATTTTATTTACTCCTATCCATACTTCTATAGTTTACTCGTGATTAGAACAGATATTACAACAGATTCTAATAGATGCAGGGCCGAATAAAAATGTGTATGTGAATTCTACAGAGTAGGTGTGGCATCATCTAAAACTGAAATTTTGTGTTCTTTATTATTGATTACTATACCTCTAATATGACTAACGCATCTTATAAAAAATGGACAATATATCAGTATGAAAAAAACAGGAATGATGAGATCGGGTCTTCCTGTTTACAGCCTCATCTTTATGCAAAGACGCCTAATATAAAATCTTTCAGAAGTACAGCTGGTAATAGTTATAAAGATCTTAATCCATATTCGAATAGAAATCCCATTGTTCAAATGCCCTATAACTTTTTTTAGAAAACTATTAATACTGCATCAAATGCTTTCTCAACGTTGAGAAGAACCACTTTAGCAAGAAGATAATACAACGCCTAATGGAATCTCCGACCTTAGATTTGAAAACTATAAAAACCAGTTTACACATATTGCTGAGCAGTGACAAAGGCAGTGATGGAATGGTAAACAGCAAACCGATGACTCAGCAGAGCAAGGACTCAAGGAAGAACAACTGAAATTTATTATTGTGGACAATTAAACCAGCCAAAAAGATTACATCACGGTTTTGTGTTGATCTCAAATCCATCCACTAGAAATAGGAAGCATAGAGGGAAACATATTGCATTCAAGGATTTTGCTATTCTTGAGAGAAACACTGTGAAAGTAGGATTATGGAAAACTAACCATTAAAATGCAAATTCTATTGTTTTAAAAGACAGAGACGAACTACATCTTAATTTGGTAAATATATGTTACAATTGGTAGCTACGTGGATTGGAAAATGTTATATATAAACTCAAAACTCGGTAGTAGTTTAGATGTTGTATACTATTCACTTCTCACAATTGTATAGGTTTCATTATACAGCTTTGCGAAATATTTTCCCACATTTATAGCATGGAATATTACTTCTTTTATAACTTGTACAACCTAGGGTGTTTTTAAGCTCAGCATAACCAATAATTTCGACATTTTCCAATCGACATTAAAAATTTATTAGATCACCAAAAACTTATCATTTCCAAGAAAATATTGTCTAGAAATTGTCATTGGTATTAACTCTTCAAATAAAGCAATTCTAAACGTCTTCATTAACTGCATAATAACAAAAAAAAATAAGTACTTGTAAGGGTGCAAAGGTTTATAGAATATTTCACGGTACATCCATTCGTGGACAGCGTGTCACGTAAACATTAAGATCGACTTATGGGCAAGCCTGCCGATAAACTTGGTAGCTAGAGACAATTAACATCTCCTGTTTAGGGCATGAATTCAGTTTTAATTAGGACTCGCTTGGTTACAAGTTAGGAGTAGAGAGAGTTCAATGTTAATGCAGGTCAATAGTGGTAAAACGAACAGAGTTTGGGGTGAACCATGGAAGTCAGGATTCATATGAAACAGGTGTCATAAAATGATATTTTCCAGGATACTTATTAATACAGGCGGATTAGAGAGGATTATTCTAACTTTGATGGGAGTGACACAAAGTTTTTGCAGGTAAAGAAGTAATCCTGGCTGGTAGAGCTAACCGAAGAGTGTGTGTTCCCAAACGGAATTCTTGGTTTTAAAATAATCTCCCTCGCGATATTACGCAGTTCGAGTTTATCTGCAGAGGGGGAAAGTCTCTGGAGCTATGAAATCAGTTGAGAATACTCTCCTCACTAGATAAAATGTCCTAAGAACGAGTGTCGGAAAGTTGAAGACACGGAAAGAGATAGATTCAGCTTCATAGGGAGGTGCAAATTTTGAATGAAGCATATGGTTAGTCTCATTTGCATACAATGTATATTCATTGATTTAAGTTTTTAAAATTCGTACTTCAATATTTCCTTGAGTTTAGAAAATAATGGTGCATGTTATATGATTTATGTATGGTAAGAATGTCATACAAATTTCGATAAATGCATGAGCTCGGATTCAGTTGTTTTGTATGTAATAGAAATCATGTAGTGTAAAATTTCATTTATTTCTTCTAATACAAATTGTGACGAGTAAATTATCTCTCTTAAATTATTTGTATGACAAAGATTTCGAACCTTGTAGAAGGTATACTGAGAGATGATTTTTCCTATGGAAATGTATGTCAGTGTATGCTAATTAGCAAAGTAACGTCGTCAGGACAAGGAATGGAGTCCATTAATTTGTTTGTAATTAAGTTGCGAATTTTCTTCAACCGAGAATAGAGAAATGTGTGTCAACTGGCCTAGTTCAGCTTATTAATTTATAGCCACAGCAATGGTACGATTATATTTACTTATTGTTGTATATCTAAAGAGGTCTAACTATATGATGGTCAATTGGAATGCGGTAGCCACTAACAAGACATCGATTTATGATAATGAGTGTGTATTAGGTACGAAATGATCGTAGCAAACTTTGTCGAGTTTCGATAGATGATATCTGACGCAAGAGAGTGGGGATATTGTTTGATCCCAGGAGAAGAAGTAAAGCTGACATGTATTTAGGTTGAGTACTATATTTTGAAGGCAAGAAAATAGCTCTACACACACCTGTAGCGTACGGTGGAGAAAATAACACAGTTTCCAGCAACCAAGAGGCTGATGACCCGGAGAGAGAGAGAGAGAGAGAGAGAGAGAGAGAGAGAGAGAGAGAGAGAGAGAGAGAGAGAGAGAGAGAGAGAGAGAGGTAAATGTCGACCAATCACAAGCAGTGAACTTGGGAATGACAGGAAGTACCAGGTGAGGCTGGGCAATTTTGAGTTGGGTCTCTCACTTGATCATATGATGAAATTTGTTCTGTCAATGTTACAGAGCGGCTAATAGAATTTCACATAATTTTGTATCACTATTTTTGAGTGAAAGTGAATCATTCAGATGTAATTTAGTTTATTGCAATTGATTAAATTGTTGTATTTTACATACTGGGGTTCGTGTTCATTTCTATATCTTTGCTCAGATCTCTGTTCTTCCATCCATTAATTTCATATTTTATTTCATTGTTTACTCAGTCCGGGCAATAACACCATGGTCGATCACCTCCTAGATAACGATAACCAAATACTATAATATTTAGTTGCCTTTAAGCACTTGTGGTTCTTTTGGTTGGTCGGGATCAAGATAAGGTTGTGATTTTTGTGGTCTAGTAGAGGGAGGTTTTTTTAGACATACTCTGGTAGAATGAATAGAGACCGATTTGCTGTAGATCTTGTGAATACGCTCTGACGCTTGTTTCTGCGATGGTCATGAGGTGGAGGTCATTGCAACCAAACCAACATGCACGTAACACTGTCTTTGAAAATGTATCTGGTCGTAGCAACACTGGCTGCATTTTTTGTGACTTTCACTACCGTAAACAGAAAAATTCAAAAATGTTTTCTTGCGCAATAAAGCACCCATAAATAAATCTGTAAAATACATTTTAAAAATGTATTTCAGATCTTAAAATAAGTTCATATAATATACATTTCCGGCTTGTGATATCTATCT
>JAECUM010057189.1:0-13275 GCA_016617855.1 Megalonaias nervosa
GTACAGGTGCTGTCCAATAAAATAGCAGAATATTTTTCTAAATTTAGGTAGGTGACCGGTGCCATATGTGTCAGTTAACAAAAAAGGAAAGAATAAATTGTGAATAAATGTTCCAGTTTGATCAATCTGACAGCACAGAGATAAAGTTTGTGTCCAAAGGACTGTTTCTCTTTATGTCATAAAATAACTTATTCACTGAACAATCACAATAAAACAAGAAGTAATGTTTATTTATTAATGTATATTATAATTTCTGCCTCCAATGATAAAATAAAAGTATACTTCGTTCTTTCTGCCGATGACATAAAATTTGCCGTGAAATGGTCATCTACTTTTAAGTATCTTTCTATCATGAAAGCAAGTGTAATAAACGTAGACCGGATGAGCGACTAAACTACATTTCGAAAACAGTTATATCAGGCGGTCGATATTTGATTAACTATTATGAAATCTGACATCGAGAAAAGAAGAAATTCCACACACACACACACACACACACACACACACACACACACACACACTACATACATACATACATACATATTTTTCATTCTTAGGTTTTTTTTTATTTCATTACATGCTATGGATAATTGTGTTTGGGACTTCACCTTGTCTAAAATTAAGTTCAGTTTCTACTTGACCTAAATCACTGATTTTGGTTTTGTAAACAACATATTTTTCTCAATATAAGTCGAGATCATTGGAAATTCCCAATAAAATGCCGCGTCTACCTGACGTTTACCACATTTTATATGATCATAATTTTAACAACAGGCCTACTAATTATAAATAAGATTTTATCTTGTAAACATTTGGAACTTTACAGGATGAAATTTTCCATTAGGTAATTATTTATTTTTTTAAAATGCTAATTGTGACCTGAGGTCAAGCAGATAATTATATAAACTTGTTTATATAGAGATTATTCATTCGTGCAGTAAGATCTGAGCAGAGTCAGTTACATTATTGTTGTGGTCAGTATTTCATTTGGGCTGGAACTTACTTATTAAAATTATTTAATTCAATGTATTCTTCTCTGGAAATGCAAACTGCTCAAGAATAACTTTTATGGAAATAGAGAAGTGGATTTATGGTGAAATTCAAATAAGGATTTATTCTTGGATTATATTATTGTGATCCAACAAAAGACTGTTGGCACATCACCGCGACACGGGCCACCACAGGCACATCAACACCTCCAGTGGCGGATTTATTTTGTGTTAGAAATTCTAGGATTATTTGGGATATATTTCGCAATAAGTTCTTTTTCATTTTTCACTTTGTATTCTATGGAAATAAATTATTTGTTGAATCTGACAAAGCTTGTTACTTCTCGCTCTTCTGTATTGTGTTTTTAAGACCATAGAGTTGTATTACATACATGCATGCATACATACACATATACATACATACATACATACATACATACATACATACATAATAAACTTGTGTAAAGGAAGAAATCAATCAATCAAGCAATAGGAAATATCGTTGAAGACATTAAATGAATATAGCTGCTCGTATAGATTCTGAGGTTCATACAGAACTGGTACAAAATATCGAAAGATGGCCGTAAGTTCCACTGACGAGTTTGCAGCATAGTGTATAATGGACGTTTACTTGTTCGAATTCAGATGTTCATCTGCTTCAATTCAGGAGCTGAACTATCCTTTTCTGGAGTATCTAAAATTTACTTTCTCACAAATATAAACGAAGTATTTAAAAGGTACACAGTGAAGGACTTTTAATTTGAATATGGCTCTTCAATCAAGAATCTTCTTGAGAGATGGATGTAATTAAGTCTTCAGAAAGAAATGTTAAGCTTTTTGATATGTAATAAAATAGAGGAAAACAATCACACCCTTTAATTTTTTCGTCTTTAAAGATCGTAAGTATTGCTATTAAATATCACTGAGTTATATTCGCTGATCTATAAATCTCGTAACAATAGACAAGTCCCACCTTTTCAGATAACAATAAGCAAGTTACACCTGTACAGAAAACAACAGGCAAGTTACACATGTACATAGAGTAAAACTTATAAACAAAAACTTTTTTCTGAGAGAAAAATGTGTTTGCATGACTAGACACGATTGTCAAGACATCATCAGCTTTATAAAATGGTAAAATACAACACGCCATTTGGATTACATTGATTCTTTCGATTCTTAATGCCATTGGTGGATTTCACTCCAATGACGTCTGTTACCACATTAAACACGACTCTTTGGAGATTCTTTTGCATTCTCAACAATATCAGACTCTTTATCAGACACTCTCTTGTCACTGGATGAACCTGCAGTCACTCCAGAATCAAATATGTGTACGCCATTGGAGGACTTACTGGAATTATAACCCTTGTCCAAGCTTGCACCTCCTACAGTCGTTTCTGGACTTTTGTCCTTTACCAAGCCTTTGGCAAAATCTTGATCAAGCTCCGGAGGCTCAAAGATTATCTTCCCATTTTCGAACTCGTACTCGGGAATATAATTCCAAAATCCAAATGCGTTCCATGCGGGAAAGAGCCCCATTTCTTCTCTCTGCTCAAAATATTTCTCTAGCTGCTCGGTCTCGTTTTCTCGCCTTTCTTCAGCAGCTTCACTTTCACTTTTACTCTGTGACGGTATCTGTTGAATGGAATTAATATCTCCGTGAACGTTTCCTCTAAAACCAGTTCCCGCTGAAAAATTGTGCCTGCTGTCTGGAAGCACTTGCATTCCAGAAAAGAAATTTTGTTGAGGAAGAGGATGCAAAATATTCCCAGAAAAGATCGGCAATTGATTATTCACCTGATGCATATCGTTGACTAAATAATTTGATAATGCCTGATGTTCGTTTCTGTTCACAAGAGGTGAAGGACTCCTGGTCAAGAACGGGCTTAGTTGCAACAAAGGACCTTGTCGCACTACATTTGGCAAAATAGATCCTCGTTGAAAGGGATTGCTTATGGCAGAACTTGGCTGCACGGGGCTCAGTAGAACAGGTCTTTGCTGTATAGAACTTCCAAAAATGGCACCGCCTCTTGAAAATGGTATGACAGCTTGTTGTCGCATATGATTCATGAAAAAGCGTTGACGGATCACTTCGGCATCTAACCGCGGTGTCGCCAGAGGAGATTCCATAGATAAAGATATTCCTGCAGACTGTTGATGCATGACAGGGTTAAGGTTTGGAGTAGGAAGTGGCCACATCTGTTTGTGATTCACAGATTGTTGACCAGACTGATCAATGGTATTTCCAGGCACTGCAACATGATGGATTCCCAGAGATGGCGAAATCTGATCAGACTGATGCAAAGCACTCCCAGGGACCATAGCTTGCTGGATACCAAGAGATAACGGGTGCATTTGAACTTGTTTGTGTCGCATTCTGGGTGAAATCGGAAACGGAAATTGATGGGAAGTTGGCAATATCCTGAAATGTTCCGCTTGGATCATTGCAGGTCCCGATTTTGGTCCCATTGTTGGTCCTTGTAGACCAGAGTGTACACTGCTCAACTCTTGCAATGGAAAATATTGTCCGTGAGAATTCTCACAACCGAACAATACGAAAAGGAGAAGACCGGCAATTAATTCCATCCCCTGTAAGAAGATTTTAATACGGAGAGCTAGTTTATGTTTTACTTTGCATTTAATACTGTACATTGTTTTGTAAGGGTAATTAAAACTTCTTAATGGTTATATGGTGTAATGACATCGACAAAACATTTTAGCTTTATAAATGTCAGGTAAGACTTTATGTTTTATCGTTTAGAAATAAAATGTTTTCACCCGACCTTAAAAATGTTCAGAGAGCGAATACAGTATGCACGTTATATTCACAAAATATAAAGTAACGCATGCATGATATAGTTGTGATGTGTTATATATTGTAAGTTTGCTTTTAAATGTATTTCATATGCCGATTTCAGGCCTCCCAGTCAATGCTTATAGAATGAAGGGGTTTAACCGGGGGAAAAATATTGGGATTGTGTAGGGAAATAATAAGAAAATATAGGGATAATAAAGTACTAATATTGTCTAGTCAGTACCAAATTTTTAAATACACACAAGCTAGCCACAAGTAATAACAGAATGCATTGAAATAATAATTCAGACGCAGGTGCGGATCCAAAAATATCGTTCAGAGGTAAGCGCAAACAAATAGGAGAGGGGTCTGTGGGGCTGATTCTCCAGCTGGAGCCCAGGATCATAATTTTCCGGAAGATATTGCATTTTAAGCGTTTCCAGGGCATAATGTTAACCATCTAACTGTAAAGAAAGGCTACTTTAGGAAACGTTCCTGTTATTTCGCGCTTATTGTTCAATTAGTGGAGGGCGCCGGTACCCCCCTCTCCCTTTTTTCTATTCCTCTATTTTATTGAATGCACCTGTTATGGAGAAACATTAGATGTCCTTTTTTCTGCACGAAACAAGATTAGTAAGAAAAATGGGCATGCAGCTCTCCCACAAAAGCATAAGAATATGATAGAGATTCTAGAAGTATGATTGGGAATTAGGAATTAAAAAGATATAAGGACTTATACAAAATATCTGGATGTCTGTGAGGCCTGCGATTGTTAAATTCTAAAGCATTCAATAAGACATCAATGAGTATGACATTTTAAAACTTTACACAGGGATGACCTGTAATACATTTTAGCTACAGCAATACAAAATCAGTGCAAATCTTGTCGACCCTTGACCTTAGCATGAGATACATATAGATGCGGCTTTATGGTTAAGAAGACTGGTTGCCAACCAGTTCGTAAGAATTCCTTCATTTAGTCAGTTCTATGATAGTCTTGTGTGGAACTTGAAGATTTTGCTTTTCTGTTACATCTCATCATTACCATTAAATGCTAACTTTTCAATGTACTAAAATTATGAACGTCACGATAATGTACAAACTACAGATGATAACTTCCTGCTAGGTACATTTATGACCACTACATAAAGACAATGTATTTATTTATTTATTTATTTATTTATTTATTTATTTATTTATTGACTTTTATTTATTTATTTATTTATTTATTTATTTATTGGCCAGTTGGCTAAATGGTTGAGTAGTTGGCTACGTGGTTGTGTGGTCTGAAGCATGGTTGATTTACTACTCAAGTAATCAAAATATTCACAGTCACAGCAACCTGTTTCTCTTGAAAAGAATAGGTAATAGACATTATAAGCAAGAAATTTTATGGATTCTATATTCCTTTTATATGTCTCTATTAATTTTATTGTTGGACAATTTACCATATAAAGTCGCTAAATCGTTAAATCTTGTATTTTCGAAATTGCACTGGTAAAGGATGATCTTCGTGCTTGTAGAAAGCAGTGAGATCAAATAAATAAATAAATAAATAAATAAATAAATAAATAAATAAATAAACGACATTATTATTGATGGATAGTCATGGAGAAGAACAGGTTGGACATGTGGGATATTTTCTTGCAATTGATAAAGAATCGCTATGAAATTAAGTGCTGCTTTCTTACAAAAAGAATAATACCTCGTCATTCTAAAATTTTATTCATCATTCTTATTAGTGATTTATGTCATTTAGAAGACAATGACCAAAATGTATAGACTAAACCAGTATCTTTAATTCTCTGTAAGACTGACGTAATAATATCAAAGTTAAGTACAGTTCATACAAGTCTTTAACACTTTAAATTACAGTTGTGCAAATATAATTTTTGAATCATTTCAACAGTGAAAATAAAATTGCTTCACGATTACTGTTTCCTTAAAAATTAATTAAGAAATCTTCTTCTTCAGCATCATCATCTTATTATTATTATTATTATTATTATTATTATTATTATTATTATTATTTACTGTTTTTGTTGTTATTAATGATTATGATGATGACGATGTAATTGTTTTTGTTGCTGCCTCTTTCTTGCAAATGTATATATATATATATATATATATATATATATATATATATATATATATATATATATATATATATATATATATATATATATATATATATATATATATATATATATATATATATATATATATATATATATATATATATATATATATAATGTATGGACTATAGTACCTTTGTTCTTTGCAGACATAAATATATAGAAATAAATTACCAGCCACATAAACATTGACTGAGCTGAGCTCTCGTAAACAAACATACTGATAATATTATTTATCTTACCTGTGATTTCAGCTGTTTTGCCCCTATAGCTATGATCAGTCTCGAAGTTTCTCTGTGCTTATATAACCATTTCCCCTTGGTTAAACACGACGTGACTTCAAAACATGACGCACAGAGGAAAAACATGACACGGAAACTGATGCGGGTTACATCATTTTGGCTTAACATCCTTTTACAGCTCTATAATCCCTGAACATCTTCGATATTTAAAACGCTGTTTGTAGTAAATTACTAAAAGTAAACATTTAATTTGTAATGAATTCCTAGAAACGGGGAATTTCGTAATATATCTATTTAAACAAACACGGAAATGTACAGCGCACGACCCTTCTTTACAACGATATAGTATAAAATACGTTCAAATAGTGTGAAATTCCATTTCAATCAGCTTGGAGGATTTTAATTATTCACTGAACGTCCTTATAGGGAAACGAGTAAATTATATAATATTCTTATCGCATGCATGCTTATCGTTGCAATAAAAAACTCATGCAATATAAAGAAGGGGAAATTCGGAAATTTTTACTGTAGCTTATAATTCGGGACGGTAGTTATTATTTGTTATTATTTGTGTTCAGTTTCGGCTATTAGGACAGTATTGAAAGAGGTAAAGTTCATATAAAGATTCATATAACGAACTTTCTTACGAACAGTAACAATAACATACAGTCCAGCTGACTTCAACATAAGTCCAGCTGACTATAATATACAGTCCAGCTAACAATAATATATAATCCAGCTGACTTTAACATACAGTCCAGCTGACTATAACATACAGTCCAGCTGACTATAATATACAATCCAGCTGACTTTAACATACAGTCCAGCTGACTATAATTGGCGTAATGTGCCTTGGAACCATGGATTGACTGGCCTAAGGTGGCGTGGTTAAAACAGTTCCCTGTGGTAGGGGATATTTGTAGAGTTTCTACGGCGTGAACTGCTGACGGTACGGAAAGTTGATGAAGGGAAACTATGCAAACGTGCGGTTGATAGATATTTGGCAAGTTGGGAAATCTGTGGTTTTACATTGATTAGAGTAAAATTTATGTATAGAATGGACACGTCGGGCTTTCTAACTTACAACTGAAGTTGTATAGAAGTCTTTGGAAATTTGGGGTAAACTTATGACTTCTAGCGGGAATCGCGCCAGGGTTTGACACCGCTCGGTCAAGCAAAGACCCCTGGCTTGTAACAATACAACCCAGTTTTTTTTTCCATTGAAGCACGAGTTTAGTTTCCGTACCATAACTTGCTGGTCTTGATATATCAAAACCAAAATCGATATGAGGTTTAATGTAAATGAAGGAAACACTTTGATACATTTGACGGGTAAAAATTGGGTTGAGTTACGGCTCTGTCGCGATAAATTACGCTCTTTACGATAGCTATTGACGGACAGCATGGAATTAAACGAAATTTTGTACGGGTCTTAATATGTAGAAGTCGTGTCCTTTTTCACCTTTCCTAGTCGAAGATTTTTAACAGAGATAAAATCCATGTTCAACTTAGAAGTTTTGCTTTTGCACCTTAAAGCACGATTACTGTTATTCTACCTTAGGCAATCGGTATCTTTTGAACAAATCATTTACCCACATCTTTATCTGTATGTAATTTTGGTCGACTGCACCAACTACATCTCTTTCATAACGCGCTCGCCATAACTCGGTTGTTGATGAGACGTGGTACTAGTGAGGTGAAGGAAACCAGAGAACCCCCGAAGAAACCACTGTAATTGGATGGGTAACAACATCTACCTGCACGTAACAGAACCAGGCATTCAGTTCGATAATGCATAAGTTGCAGGTGAAAGTGTTACCTTCATGACGTACGGAAAGAGTGATACAAGTCTAATAGCACAGGAAAGGTTTTATCCTCTAATGGCAATTGGACAAAGGTGTCCTGTCCCGAGGCCAAAACGTTCTGATCTGAGCATAATTCGAACATGCACTCTTCTAGCAGCGAGCCAAGCATGCTGACCATTCAAATACGTCTGTTCATCTAACGGCAATAGATTGTATGCTATTAAATATCAAAAATAGGCATGGAATTCTCAAATCTTTTAACATAAAAGACTTACATTGTTCCTGGAAACTCGTTGGTGGAAACCTTGTTGGTTTTACACAAGCAAACACCTATAAAGTTTGTACGAATAATTTATAGGAGTTAAGTAACAATAGATCACAATGGCATTCAACTATCATGTAAAGGTTTAGAGATATTGATCTCAAAGTTCCAATTAATTTATTAGCCCCGTCTTTAATGTTTTATGAATTCAAAATTCATACAAAACTGAGGTATGGATGAAACATGCTAAATAGTAATGCTTTCTAAAACGCGGAAAACTCGTATTTCAAAACCAACGTTAGATTTGCAATCAAACTTAAACACAGCCCACGAGTAAATTCCGAACCCTTTAGCTAACCATTTCAAGGCGAGAAGTCATAACAGTTGTAAAAACTACTGCAGAATCTAATGGAATTTGCATCATTAAAATAAACTAATTGAGTTTAAGCATACATACAATATTATCTTCGTTACATTGATGGCAGGCAGTTATAATTTATGAATCAGATAGCAAAGCTTGTTTATTACGTTACTGAACACAACATTTCCTCTGTTAAAACTTTTGAGTTTAATTTTCCCGGCCACATTCATAATTACTATGTACTCCAAAGGCTTTGTTATGAAGTCCCTTATTACAACGTTTAATTGGTTATAGCGTTTATATATTCTGATGGCGTTTTCACGGAACGGTATTATTCCTTCTTTATAAATCGACAATACAAATACAGAATATTATTCAGCTGTGAAACACGCATTATCGCAAATATCTCAGATAGGGATAAAGTGATTAACATTTAATATCTTGTTCGACAATACTACGTTGATATTATTACACTTGTCAATACCGTATATTTCTTATTAAATTTATTGTACGAGTAAAGGCGGATAATGGAAGTGACGCATTATTTCTCCGTTTAAAGGTTTTATGAAGATTCTTGACGTTTTAACCCGATATGCATTAAAACTCGGTATAAAAATGACACCTCTAAACATTTTAGGTTTTCTGCAATAATATATACGTAAAAAATTGTTCTTTCTAAGTTCAAGATTCAATGGTCATTCATGGAGAAAATGATATTCGTCTTCTAGAACTCAGCAAAAATTTACATATTTTATTTCCTCTGGAAGTCTTATTGGACCTATTCTGTCTTTCAGTTTCCATTTCCAATCTATATTACAATGTTCTGATTTATTTCATGCAGTTCTACATTTTCGGATATTCACGGCTTCTAAATATGAATGACAGTTAAAATTAGCAAACGCTCAGTTAAAATTAGCAAAGTTCTGTAGAAAATAGCTTTTGATTGAGTTTTGAGCACAATTACAATATTAACTTCATTACATTGATAGCAGGCAGTTATAATTTATGAATCAGATAACAAAGCTTGTTATTTTACGTTACTGAACACAACATTTCCTCTGTTAGACCGTTTGAGTTTAATTTTCCTGGCCACATTCATATTTACTGTGTACTCCAAAGGCTTTGTTATAAAATCCCTCCATCCTTGCATTTAACTTTTTAATATGTCATCAGACAACCATCGCTGGACAATAGCTAGAAAACAATTTATATCACCACTACCTTGGAAACGCCAAGCTTCATGTAACCCATGATTGCGTAAAAAAAAATCCAACCAGGGTGGCCCGGTGTTGCCTTCCTTATAAAACATTACTTTCAGAACACTGTCTGACGTTTGTTACTTTCTGAAAGAACTGTCACTGTACCTTTTCAAAGAGTCAACTTTGCAAATTCATGTACGTCTACTCTGTAGTTCAATATGGGAGTAATTAGTTTGTCAAACTAGTTTACAGAAACATCGGTGGATTTATAAAGGGATTTAATTAACTTATAAACTGCTTTTGGAGCCTGACCAAAGAGTTTTCTGATTTTCTGAGAAGAAAGCAAAATCCCCTAGATCTACAATTTGTATTAAAGAAAAATGTACAATTTCAAAGTATTATTCCATTTTGCCTAAATATAATTACTTTTGTTTCTATTAGAGTACAATTTTAAAGTGTCAAATCCTTTCTGTAAACTGCTTGTTGAGTCAGATAAAAATTACAATATCAGCAGCATGCATTACTAAAAATAACTTTATCGTACATTTTTCTATCTCATCAGCACCATTAGGTAGAATTTATATTCTAGGTCACTGAGATATACTGCAACAAATAAACAAATGGAGACAAACATTCACATTGATATCCACCTAAAAAGCATGAAAATTCTTCAATAAATACTTTCTTGGACTTTACCATTGAATTCGTATTTGCATACAGATTAAATTTTAGCATTTTGCCACAGACACCTAGTGTAATCAATTTACACCATGGAGTATTTCTAACAACGTAATCAAAAACCTTTTCTAAAGGCAATGAGTCAACAATATAATTTCTCACTACCAATGGCCCATTATCAGTAACTGAATTTACTTTCCATTTGATTTACAGTATTTACTCACTCACTTATACAACGAGACAAACTGCAAACTGCACACACCCAGATCTGCCGACGCATGATGTACCGGCAGATCTGGGTCTGTGCAGTTTGTTAGGAGTAATCAGTAGAATAAAAAAAAAAAAAACACAGACCCTGATCTGCAGGCACATTATGCTACGGCAGATCAGGATCATTGTTGTTTGTAACACGGTCCAGACAAATAAATGTGTTATTAAAGGTATTAATTATTTCACTTCACTAGTTTATGTTCTTTTACAACATATCCATTTGACAGATTGTTAAGCCATGGATGGGCCTTCTAGCGTTATTATATTAACTGTGGCAAACATCTTCTTAGTTTATCGATATTCGTGTCTGCAAAGGAAATTAAATGTATGTTTTACATGGATATAATCACCGGCATTATTTTTTTCCGTAAGAGCGATAATCGTTCAGACATTTGAAACAGACATTGTCATCGGTCCGTCAACAATTTATGTAATAGCCCGTTACACATGAGGTTTATATCATTTCGCAGTCATGCTAAAACAGCTTTTCACAACATCCGGAATATGTATACAAATTTTAATTTGAAGTCTTTACTTTTTTTCCATTCCACAACAAGGTTTAACATATAACTTACATCATTTGCTGTTGTAAGCCTTGAAAAAAGACGGACGCACCCAAAAGCAAGCAGAAATGGGTAGGTAGATATGAAAAGTAGATAGATATGTTGTCAGGGAGATAGGAAAGATAAGTAGATCGAAGCCTACTTACCGACATACCTACCAACGTACGTAACAAAACAACACACATACATACATTGCATTTATCAATTTGAGACAAATTATGGACAACTGGAATAACAGATAAAGAAAGCAAAACAGGAAAAAGCTATCCAAATACAAAACAATAAAAAGGTAACTACATACATATGATAATAATAATAATAATAATAATAATAATAATAATAATAATAAGGACTTTGTATAGCGCCTAATCTTTAGAAGCCCTAGGCGCTTTACAACATTTGACAACACTTAAAAAACATATATAAATTATGACTACAAAAATAAAAACAAACACCACGAAATTAGAAAACAGAAAACATACTGTAAATATTTAAGATAAGGAAACATTACTAGGTCTTTAAGTCTGTTCTTGCAGTTGAAATAGGTGGGTTTTAAGAGCGCTCTTGAATGAGATCACCGTGTCTTTGTGTCTAAGTTCAGTGGGCAATTCGTTCCACGTTGTTGGGCCCTGGTATGCAAAAGAACATATAGGTGTATGCATACATACATACATAGATACATAGATACATACGTCTCCGTTTTCCATTAACACCTATCTGTAAAACAAACAAAACAAACACAAACAAACAAAAAAAAAAAAACACCATACCTCCCCCTCAACCTCCCAACCCCCAAAGATGAAAGAACAAGAAAAACTTCGCAACATACGTCACCTAATGATTTCAATTGATTTGGGCAAATTCTGAAGACGACTAAGCGAAAAACTGATGAGCAAGTGGTCAGTTTAATGCGTGAATGATTGATGATGGATTTGAACACAAGACCACTTTTACACGGATTTAAGACTCGAGAGGTCTAATCATGACGAATGGAGACCAATCAGCTTACAAAGAGAACGCAGGATGTGATATTAATTTTCACTAAAGGCATTCGCAGGCCTTTTTCCTATGTATTATAAACCTACATTCATTGTATCGCAAGGAAAGTAGACTAAAACAAATACACCGGCAGATTCTGATATACGCTGTTTTTCTACTTATTTATATCGGGCTTGCGAAGTCAGACCCTGATCTACCATGTTTTAATGCTAATGATTTATATCAAGATTGTGAAAGCAGATCCGTGTCTACACCGTTCCCAGTTGCGTGAATTTTGCACACTAATAAATTGGGTAATAGAAATCTGCAACAAATCGCAAACCAGTGTCCCCTACGTTCCCCCCCCCCCCCAGTCCGCTGACTAATAATTATTATGATACCAATCTGTACATTCAGAAACAAATTCATAACATATTCCTTAGCAAAAAGTATCTAACAAATTTATAACACATTCCTTAGCAAAAGGGTATCTGTTTATTGAATGCAATCAAATGCAAATCCAGCTGCATTCATCCTTGATGCTTTACGTTGTTTCCGTTAAAACTATACAGCAATGAAGTCATGTAAACACTTTTACAGATCTTATTTTGTTGTTCAAAACTGTAATACTTAACGAGTTTTATCAACATCTCTTCATTCCTGCATGCTGAGTAATCTGCATCTACACTCTATTAAACAAGAGGATACCGTCTTAACTAAAACCTACAGAAATAGCAAACGTTGTATCCTAAATGGTATATGGGTTGAAGACAAAAACATAGAAGCATTCACGTTCCGAAATATTTCTGCGATTGACTGTTCAGTAGCACTATATTATGCTACAAGGTACGCGTTGGTAATTTCAGTACATGTATAACATGACTGACTTGACTCACTCGCTACCCACAACTAAATTTGAATTCACACGTATCGCTAAGTTAAAAATGTGCACACAGAAAAAGAAATCACACACACACACACACACACACACACACA
>JAECUM010057190.1:0-15501 GCA_016617855.1 Megalonaias nervosa
TATATATATATATATATAACTGAGTATCGCCTGGAGCAGATTGCAAACTACATCAGTATTGATTTATGCGTGTCATTTCATTTCCTGTACATGTGGTTCTCGGGACTGCAGTATATTTTAATCAAGGCAAAAATATGTAAGATTGTTGTGAATTTCGCGATTTATTCTATATTTTATTCAGAATCCGTTGAGTATATACTAATCACGCATAAGAATTTCCTGCTAGGTGACTATATGATTATTTTTAAAACGTATATTTGTAACTGGAGCTCATGGTCCAGTGGTAACGCTTCTAACTCTAGTACTCGAGGTCTAGGCTTCGATTGCTCGTAACGGACATTTTGTCGGAAGTGGCGATCCGATGCCATTTTTTAAAATGTAATTGGGGAAGTTACCCAGTGCACACCTCCTCTTGCCACGTCAAACAACGTGGTGAGTGTGTTTTGCACTCGCCCTGGGTTTGATTTGGTGGGGAGGTGTACATGAAAATTGGAACTCACTAAAATAAACAACAGGGTGATGCGAGCTCGTGACCTTGTGACCTCACTGAAGGGTACCTCAAACAAGGACATTCAGAAAGAATGTCACCAGAAAAAGAAGCCTCGTAAGGTGCCTGTGGGTCATAAGAAAGACCTTAACCATGAAGAGTGCCTGTGGGCCATAAGAAAAGGCCTTAACAAAAAAAATAAGAAAGGACTCTTAGGACCTTATGGTAAAGGCTTTACAATGAAGGGACCCCGTGGAATGGTAGACTGATCGTCATAGTTCCTGTTTATTTTTATTTATTCAGAAATACAGCAGGAGGATGCTTTAAAGTGGATAAATCATTGGTTTAATGACTTTTTAAATCGACAGCAGCAGGAAGGGTGCGACACATGTATATAAGCCATAATCGTGATTTTTGTTCTGGTTCATATATTCAAAAATAAAGGCTGTATGGAATTGTTTTTGTTCGTACTCCCTTTGTTTCAAACACAAGCTTTTTTGGACTTCGTAGGAACCCTTATTTTTCAAAAATAAAAGCTCTACAAAAAATGGTATGTTCACCCTCCCTGCTGCTGCATGAAAGGCTGAGTTTTCTTGAAAACGTCAGGCTGGAAAACGTATGTAGGGTTTCTGTCATTTCAACGACCGTAAATGTTTCGCTTCTATTGTACTTTTCAACTATTAAAAAAATTGTGCCCTGTCACATTATATTATCATAGAAAACAATAACGGATGTTTCGGTTGATTGGAAATTAGTATGTAAAGAATGTATGAAGTCCCCACAAATCATCAAATTGGGTATTTCCTAATATTTATACTACATGATAGAAATGCCTGGTATAAGTCTCCATACTCTTTCAAGTCCAGTTCCGGTGGCCGCTTGGGATGCGGGAGGTCGTGGGTTCAATCCCCAGCCGAGTAATACAAAAGACTTATAAAAATGGTACTAGCAGCTGTCTCGCTCAGCGTTAAGAGGTTAGTGTTAAGACTGGTCGGCCTGGTGTCAGGATAATGTGACTGGGTGAGACATGATGCTACATGTCTGTGGCATGATGCCCCAGTGCTAGACATCACTATAAACTGCCACACTGCAGACATCGTAGCGATATGACTGAAAACTTCTTACAGCTACGTTAAAAATCCAAATCACACACACACACACACACACACACACACACACACACACACACGGTTCTGAATTGAAAAGAAACATCTTATTCAAAGCTAGAAAAATTTAATTTCATTCGTGTTATCATAATCTGTGATACAGCTCTGTTTTTACGAACAAGACGTTACTATCAGGTAGAAATTTTCTACATTGCACATATATATATACACCTTTTGACATCAATGTCTCAAACAGTTCTTGTGTCGTTCATTTGCTATTTGTCCTACGTAAACTGGTGTTCTTTGAGGAAAAGGTGTTCCTATAATAAACACTGGTCTAGCATTCGGTAATTTTATTTACAGCTGCAGATTCCAATATTTAGAGAAATTTACACACGCCTCGTTTATCTGATCGAGAAACTGCTAAGATCCTAAATTCTGAAGTTTGTTTATGTTCATAAATGGATTTATTAAGCCAGAAATCATTATATTCACGAAAAATGCACTCCAATTAGCATACAGTTTCTCTGGTTTTGATACATCTTTGTCTAAAACATGACAATATCATAGTAAGACAAAATATCATGCTTTAATATTCACCGATTATGCTGTGCATTTCAAAACTTTAAGATTGTTTTGCAATGTTAGCAAAATTTGCTGTTATTACATTTACATTATTGTTTCGATAAACGCGCAAACACATGATTACATATCAACGGAAAGTGATTTAAGGACGAAACGTTCAAAATGTATTTACTATGTTCTTTGCAGGGTTGAAACAAAGTAAAGCTCTGTCCGTATTGTACCTAAATCAACAAACAAATAAATGTTAAGTGCGTCGTTAGTGCCTGTAAACGGGACCTTGTCCTTGCGTCAAGGAATTTACTTTTATTGATACACACCTTAATACTTGTTGAATACAGGTTCATCATCCAACGACGGCCAAATGATGGAAATAAAAGTGAAGAGTAATTTAATATATTGAAAAGCATTGGCTGACATATTTGACATATGTCGGCTAGGCATGGTGACGTGTTGATACAGCTAAACAGCCCTTTAATAAATAATGTGGCTTCGAGCAAACTTAATCTTCATCAACCTCATTTTTGTTTTAAATTTCTGGAGTTAATCCTGTCCTTGTCGTAAGGAAAAAGCTGTAGGAAGGTTCATTGAGAAAAGACGAGGTCATCGAATTGGAGTGATATCAACATTTTAAATCAGTTTGCTGTAACAGCAAATACCTTGAAAGAAATTTGTGTCCAACTGTAGTTCTCGAGAAAGCTCCTATGTTGACATTAGCGTATTACACTGGCCTATAATATGAATAAAGTACCAACCTAAACTTAGCGAAGTGGCAATGTCGAACGAATCTGATACTTTAACAAAAGATGTGATAGCAATCTCTATTGTGTTCAATAAATATCGCTGAATATATATCAATATCAATATTGGTCAAATTTATTATATTTTCCCATTTTTCATCACACAGTTATTATGTTCTTTAGAAATATGTTAAAATAGTTGAAAATTGATAAAGTTCATATTGTTTATTTTTAAAATAAATCTCATTTAAAGCTAGAACATGCATACCTTTTACTATAATCTGTGATCCAAAAACAATAAACAAGGGAAAATTGTATGCTTTTGCACATTCGAACAAACATTTTGAATACATGCAAACTATAATGTCCCAAAAAGTGTTTATAGACTGGCTCAGTTACTATCGTTCCACAGAAGCTGATGTTAATTACAGAAATTGTGGTCTACAAATAACAACTGACCTATCATTCAATAATCTGAAAATACATTTTCCAGAGATTGTTGTAATTTATACACTCCTCAAGTAATCCGAGAGCCGTAAGGGTAATAAATCTGATAATGATGATATAATAATTTATGAAGTCAGAAAAACTAGATTCATCGCAAAGTAGAATCAGTTATTATATCTTTTCTATTATTTTGATAAATCTTTGTGGTAAAAGATGAATTATGCATAATAAGGCAAATTAACTTACCTTAGTATTCTCTGTTTACTTCATGATAGTGCTACGTATGCGCCAAATAATATATCTAATCATATCTACGCCAGAATTAGACATTGATAACTGTGCTATATGGTCCATTTTGATGGATCATTCTATTTTAAAATGAGGTTTTGCCATATCCAATTATATACGATTATCTCCTGAGTTCCCTTTGTTAGGATTAAAGAAAATATCGACAACAGAAGTTTCAAGTACAGACTAATAAAGTGTAATAGGAATCTCACTTTGTATTTCTAGAATAGTTATTTCTGTTCCCTTCCAGTATCAAAATGAACTCGTCCACCTTTGTAAACATGGGATAACATGCCATATTGACCTGTACAAGGGTATAGTTTAGTATGTTATGCAGATTATGTAATGAAATGAAATACATGAATACGCGAATAATGTATTTGTTTCTGCTTAGTGACAGTTATCCGTTGATATTGGAGATTTCCCACAAGTGGACGAAAGAAGACAAAATTTGTTTTGAAATAAACACTGCGTTCTGTCTATTTGTTTTAACATGTACACATTCAAATATAAACTACTCCTAAGAAAACACATCAGTCTAACACCCCACCCTCATGGCTTTAAGTTTTATTATAGGTGTAAAATGTAGTGTGTTCGTTCAGTCAGTTGAATGTGTGCACTGATTGTTAGAATTATGCACCTATTAATGGTAATATCCGTGAGTTGTTAATCAATTTACGTCAGAGTCGAATTGAAATGCATCAGTAAGGGGCATTTTATCATGTAGATAGGTGCCAAAAACGTTTTCACTGATGCTATATACGCTGATTTGAAGGCGTCGTCTGTAGCTTTGATATCGGCAGTAGAGAAATCGCATCACAACACTGAGAATCAGACACTTTGTTTCTGCTCCTCCATCATTTAGAAGACGTTAAAATCACAGCAATTCATGTTTCATTTTCAAGTCGAATGTGAGTAATTGATGACTACAACATTATGAGATTATTTGCTATTGTGTACTCCATCGTGTACCAGGCAACGTATTAACATTTTAATCTGACACCAATTATTCTTTTATATTACAATAGGTTTAAGTTTCTGTTACCTTTGTATTGTTTGACATCAGTCCTATTCTTCCCTGGAATTATTGTGTGCTTTGCACATAGGTTGGATATTTATAATCTCACAAATGACCGCAGTAGGCAAATGATATTGTATAATTACGGACTATAGATGGAAACTATATAAGAATGTATCAAACAATATGATTATACAATCAGATATTTCAGATATTATTGATATTACATTTCAAGAGTTGATAAAACCCTTTCAAGGATATATGAATGTATGTTTGTGTGTGTATTTGCGTGCCCGTGTGTATAATATATCATTTTTCCTTTCTTGTTTTGCCGTTTAAGAATCAATGGAAACTCTAAAAAGTTCTGAGCAATTTAAATCTCCGGCACACACCAACATATGGCTTATTTCTGCTTTGTTTACCAAATTAAATATTAACATGAATAAAGTAAACGGTTAAAATTGTATAAATTAAAATTGTCTTGTCTGTCACGAAAACCCATACACTTACTTATTGCTGTCCTGGGTAAAACATTTTAACAAAGGTTTTGACAACATGACAGTTCATGTTGACAAAATGAGCCAGTTAGATTTTCTCTTCCAAGCACGGTAACGTATTTATGGTTAAATGGTCAAGGTCACCTCCACTATAGCATAACATCGTCAGCCATTGGTTCTTTGATGACGTATCCGTGGTTATGCATATACATGAGAAAAGATCAAATCGTACTGCACTCAGCCACTGTTATCCATTATGTGAACCTGTCAGTCATATATCACATACGTACACATGTGAAGATAATTCGTAAACATATTTTTCAAATCATGGTGCATAAAATTGCTTGATTAGAGGGTGATAACCAGGCAGAAGGACATACGCAGATGTCACATGTAAAATAAACATAACGGTCCATGAAGAAAACATGACACCCGCAATAGAATACTAATACATGTATATAATTTAGGTGTGATCATAAGTAATATCTTCCCTAGGGTTGGATCTTCTTTAGGCTCTGTCACATAACACTGACTAGTGACAATTGTAAACATGTCAAGAGAATCGGGAAAGGACACCATTTATCTCCATGTGTTACATGACCTGACCACAGATCATTCGATAGTCATGTACCTGGTGATGAATAAATCTATATAAGACAAAACTTTGATATAATGTCTAAAATAAAAATAAAATAAAATACAGTTCTAGTGGGGAATGTTTCATATAAAAATATAATTTTGTTTTATATGTAAAAAGGAACAAGAAATATATTAAAATGGTGAAAACCGGTTAAATTTGGTTTACTAACCTGCACAAATTGATAATGATATCCCAAAGGGCTTGATAGCGCTTATAACTCCTCTTCTACTATAGCATATAAGGTGCTATTGTTCTCATTATCGTTTATCTTAACACTGGACTATCTGATCAGTACTTATCAAAGCCCAAATACAAAACAAATCATTCAAAAAGAACATAAGTAAAATCAGATACAAACCAGTGATTAGAACGGCATTGTTACATGCTTCGACGAATGATGAAATTGAAAACTCCAGTGAGTCAAATGAAAAAGTGCTTATTAAACGAGGAGAGTTTCCCATGCTGAAAGGACCGTTGTTAAATGTCGCTGTTCTCTTGTTAGAATTGATTCCTGGGTGTCCTTTTGCAGCCGTGTTAAGGTGAACATGAACTGTAAAGACATCTCTGGAATGCCATGCCACTTGGACCCCTGGATCTTGTGGAAGGACAACAATTTTAAGTTTAGTTCCTTTGAAACAGTTGACGGAACTCCAACGTTCATACAAACGACAAATTCCTTGCTTTCCTCACAGTTATAATTATTGATAGCTAAACTGATTTATATAAGCAATAAGCAACAGAAACGTCTTATCGCTACAGCCAATTACTGCAACGTCTTCACCAGAAAGCTGTAGGTGATAAAGTTAAACCTACTCTGAGAGATCTAATAATGTCAAGAAAAACAAAGAAAAGAAAAATGAAGCATCTTCTAAGACAACAAAACTTCCAATCTGACACATTCATCAAGAATCGGTTGGATCTGAAAGTTCATATTAACAAACTCCAGAAGCAATGAAATGCAATCCAATCAAAACATTTCACATAAAAAAGAACATCTGTAGTTTTGACTAACTTAATTTCACATCATCAACATTGAAACGATTTTAGTAGACTTTTATTACAATCCTGCCCATGCTGCTGGTTCCGGAGGAATTCAAATACGATATCGTGTGGTCAAAACAAAACACACAAGTCTACGTCTGCAAGATTTACGAGTATGGGTACAAGAACAATCGAATTATATGCTAAATAAACCCATTCGACAAATATTTCAACGATTTCATACCAAATTAGTAGCAATCATTCGTGAGTGGCAAGCCGATTAGCACATGCCTCTCCTTTGGCTTCGTACACAAGTGTTTACAAAAATGTGTTTTGTGCCATTTACGTATTCTCAAACTCGGTTTGGGTAGATGCCTTAACCTCTAAAATAAATTCAGAGTTCATGTAAGCTTTAAACATCGTCTTAAAACAATTTGAACGACAACCTCTGCGATGGAAACCAGGCAAGGCACTTAACTTCGTAACCAGCCTCTTCAAAAATAATTTTTTAAACATGACACATTCATGTTCGTCCAATTACAATCTTGAAACCATCTTCTTTCTTTTGAATGTAAATAATTTATATTTATTTTGTCTTCTGTAATTCATGAGTATTATGTTAATATCATTTCTTTACTTATTTCTTACTTTCCGTTCATTACATGTTTCCGATGAATAACTTAAACTGTTATCTCTCAAGTGGTTTGAATTAGAGGTTTAAACATAACTCTTGAAGTCTTTTTCTTTGAAATTTGATACTTTCAATTGGTTGCAAAGACATTAATGTTGTCAAAAATGGTAGGGGTCTGGTGTTAACAGCACTTTAAAGGCGTTGATAGCTTTATCATGCTAAGGAAGTGGAAACTAAGGACCGTTTCCAATGACACATAGATACAGCCTGCCCGGGCTGAAGGTTGGGTAGGTGTCGCACACGCTACTCTTAGATAACGAATCTTACGCTTTACCAACTGAGCAACTGCAAGTTCCTCCACCCCACTCATGCCAGGAAATAAAAGACAAAGTGAGTGTTTATAAATTTCTGACCACCCCTGTGGCCCAAGCGATTGGAACTTCCGCCTCGAATGCTGGAGGTTGCGGGTTCGAACCCCGGCCAAGTCATACCAAAGACTTATAAAAATGGTACTATCGTGTGCCTCGCTTGGGGTTCAGTATTAAGAGTTTAGTATTAGGACTGGTCGGCCTAGAGTCAGGGTAATGTGACCGGGTGGGACATGATGCTATATATCTGCAGCATGATTCCCGAGTGCTAGATAACATTATAAACTGCCACACTGCAGACATCGTAGCGATATGACTAAAATTGTTAAAGCTACGTTAAAAATCCAAATCACACACACACGCACATAAATTATTCGTTTATGTCCCAGTCTTTATGTTATATTCATGTGTTACTATTCACGGAAGAATGAACATTCATGTGCCACTTGGTTACTGATTCCCTTGAGGGTTAACATGCATAATAAATATCTTCCCTTGGATCAAATGACACTGTAGTACTGTATGAATTTGAAATACCTGGAATAGAATGAACTCGAAATCTGTACAAATAAAATAGATCTTCTGTACAAGAACATTACTCGAGTTTCCTGTACGAAACTTACTGGAGCCATGGAGTTTTTCCATAATTATAACAAGATAAAGACTCTTAGGTCTAAAGATTAAGTATCAAACGGTTTACCAAAGAACAGCAAATTCTAGCAGTGGATTCCTAGATCACATCTGCCTAATCTCCGATTATTGCACACAAGGCAGACGACACCAAAGAAAAGCGACTCCAGCACATTTATTCAACATTCGACAAGGCACCTACAGGTAAGAATACGCAGGGTAAAGGGAATTTCCAGTTTATAAAAGAAAACATCAAACAGAGTGCATGAAAAAAAATTCTATTTCATTATAGTGAACACTAGTTTATGCCAGACAATTAATAAACGGCACAGACATATCTCTAGTAGCTTTAACGATGTTGGTTTATTATTTTAACTGTTAATTTATCATAACATTCTTTCGAACATCTGCCTCCTTGTAGATTTACTAAAAGATTTTAAAAAATACCTACATGTTACTATTATATTTTTCTTTAAATGTTCTAACGGCAATTTTTCAGTAATTAAAATGTATTTTAATCCATCGATGTGTGCAATTTCTACTTTTCCAATTTAAATTTTTAATAGTTTCTTTAACTAACCTTCCCTTCTAAACAATACTTCATTATTTTTGTGTTCTAAGGTTTCAAACTTGCGACTTAAATCTCTCACAGAGAGATCCTTTGGAAGCGCGTTTTAAATTGATTATATACAGGAAGCATCATTCTCTAAAACAAGAACTATTTAATACCGGACTACTACTTTAGCATCGCTTCAAACAATTTTATTTAAATCGCACATTTTACGAGAATGACAAGGAGCACTGGCAATATATTATTTACATTTGTAATATTTATAAAGCAAGAAAACACTATGTAATTTTGATCATTTCTTTTCTACAACATATAGGTGGAATGCATCTCTCATAATCTTGAAAATTCAGTTATTTGGCTTCCTTAGTTTATTCATTAAGTTCCTTTTATTTCATTTTGAAATTTCGAAGAATTATTTTCGAATGTGTCCAATTAAAAAAAAAAAAACTGATAGCTTAGCTAATGCAAATCTTTATATTATACCAAAACGAATGGCGATGAATTCAGATGCCAGTATATACTACATTGAGTGATGTAAGAGTATAACAGCGTTAGCATTTTGATAACTTTTAAGGCTACTGTAAAACGTTAAAATTACCGAGTTTTTGGCTTTTATGTATCGGCAAATGTGTTACACTGCTTTAGTACATAACAGTTGTATGCAATGTCATCCATCGCATTTGTCAGATAAGAGATTTTTAAAGGCATACCCCAGTGATGTAACTAAGCGAAACAAACCAGATTGCACATCAAATGTCTAATAGAATTATTACGAACCATATTTTTTGCTGTATACTATAGTATAGCATAGCATAGCATGGTATGGTATGGTATAGTATAGTATAGTATAGTATAGTATAGTATAGTCATTCGTGCCCAGTGTGTCCGCTACAAAATGTAGTCTTTACCGTTTCGCGAGTGATCGTAATCTCCTTTGCAAACTGATAAATTGCTTCTGTTATTTTTAAAGTACTATTTACATTTATATTGTTTAACCACATATAGGACACAATTATGATCTTAAGCATGACAGATGTTTTAAATGAAGTATGTTGAGCACTATTAACACAGCATGTGCAACTGCTTGACCATTGAACGCGCAGCCAGTCACATACCGGCCAGCTCACTGAAACGAATGGGGAATATAAATTAAGCAAAATGAGAAACCAGGAAGAGGTAAATTAGATATGTAAATGTTTTACAGTTGATACGTCGTTATTATCAATTAATTAACATTGCTGCAGACCGAGCAATTCTTTCTATTTTCTAATCTCCATTTCTAACTTCCACTTTCCGTTGGTTCGTGTGACAACATTTTGTTATCATACATAGGTCTGGAGACATCGTTGCATGACACAAGAGAAAATCCGTTACGTTCTCTGGTGTCTTTCTATGATGGTCCACAGAGAGAGAGAGAGAGAGAGAGAGAGAGAGAGAGAGAGAGAGAGAGAGAGGTAAATTATTGATTGTTCATCCCTATGTTTCTTTATTGGTCGATAAGTTACCAACACAATGAGGGAGAAAATCGAGGGGTGGGGTGTACAGCGGGCTTCTCACATATTGATATTAAATAATTAGCTCTTTATCCCCTTATTAATAGTCATTTTAAAGTATACCCTTATTAATAGTCATTTAAAATATCCCCTTATTAATAGTCATTTTAAAATATCCCCTTATTAATAGTCATTTTAAAATATACCCTTATTAATAGGCATTTTAAAATATACCCTTATTAATAGACATTTTAAAATATACCATTATTAATAGGCATTTTAAAATATACTCTTATTAAAAGGCATTTTAAAATATACCCTTATCAATAGGCATTTTAAAATATACCCTTATTAATAGGCATTTTAAAATATACCCTTATTAATAGGCATTTTAAAATATTAACTTATTAATAGGCATTTTAAAATATTAAGAAAGAAAAAAAGACAAACAACGTATTAAGTAGATTAAAGAATGTGTCTTCTTCCCAACCAATAAATGTACCATACAATCTTGTACCATACAATCTTATGAACAGCATTTAAAAGTCTTACCAGAACGAGTGCACATAAACATTGGGAAGTGCTAGATTATTGTAGGTGATTTGGTGGAAGTTTAGTTTTCTTTTTCTCACTCACTCTACAGACAACCCCGATGGATGAGAGAGAGAGAGAGAGAGAGAGAGAGAGAGAGAGAGAGAGAGAGAGAGAAACAAAACAGAGAGGATTCCAATGAAATTGTTTACCATGTTTAATTCATTTACAGCCGGGGTTTATTGCTATTTATTATTACATTGCTATTTAAATTTATTACAAATTTAGAAGCGATATACATCTGTTGAAACATAACCTAATGATTGAACAGTATATATAAGTACTTATTGCATATTGTTCTTTACAACGCTGCTTTTGCCATCCGACCGTGAATCTAAAATGTAGTCTGTGCTGCTTTGTCTTTATCTAGGTTCTACGTTTTTTAAATAGCCTAAGGATTATGAATAATGTGCCAGAAGTTATGTCTGTGCCTAAAACAAAATAAAATCCAAATGACATAGAGTTCATTCCCTCTATTTAATTTAGACTCACTAAGCAACTTCATTGATTTCACTACTGAAAGCTTTACCTTTTCACTCGTTGCAAATGGTATCGTCTGCTTTCCGAGATTTTACTAGAATAAGCTTTAAAGTACTGACATTTATTTAATTGGCCTTGAATGTATATAGTGTTACAAAAAAGAGCATATCCTCCTGGAGTTGGTCCATATTATTCAGTCAAGTCTATCTCTGCGTTCTCAAATATGGACAAGATTATGTGTGACAGACAACTTAAATGCACATCTTAGAAACATTTTTTCCAGGGGCTTGCTTCTGGGCATATTTTGGTTCACGCGACGTTCATAAATTAGGAACTGATAACATTGTTTGGAAGACGTATACAAATGTCACTTAAAATATCCTAGAGACGTATCCATACCTCGGTTGTTTGTATCACCATAAATCTCATATAACTTTGTTTAAACCTTTTATAGCAAGGAGTAGTTGATAGCCAAGCAACTATGTTGAAGAATACAGACATACTCAGGAAACACGTTTTGTTCCAAACCAGCTACACTAGACCTTCGCCCGTGCGCACTCCATCAACTACACTCAATGGCATGGCTCCAATCTATGGGGTAAATTAAAATTAAACGTTTCTCCTGATGGTTGGTCTACTAGGATCCATTGTCTTTATTTATTTAGAGTGGTAATGGTAAATGATCAGAGGTTACAATGCAAACTTCTTAAGGGCACGTAATTTTTAAACATTTTGATCAAAATTCCATTTTATACAAAGCCACTATAAAGGAATCGTTTTAAGCACTTTTTCTCTATATAAAAGAAAACTGATATTGACATGGGTCAATCCATAGCATTTAAATTTGTATACAAATATCCGGAACATAGCCATCGTATTCCCCCTACACCAAATTCATCCGAATGTGCTACTTGCACTTGTAAGTGTCTATTCAAGCTGGAAATAAATTCAAAGGCAGGGACTCGTTATGCAGATAATAGCCAAGCATTTTAAATACAATTGTAAAACTTGGGGTAATGACTCAATGGGGTTAAAATAAGGCAAAGTATAAAAATATAAGTAAAACAAAATATAAACTACAAAAATATTTAAATTTGTATCGTTACTTAAAGTATTTCTGGCATGATGATTTATCTTCTTCTTTAATCCCCCTATGGTTGCTTATCAAATGACAGATACGTGGACCTCCCTCGACACAATCGAGACCTGGTGGAACGATCGACATCTCATCAACCAGTCCCTATGAAAATCTCGAGAGGAGAAGGATGACGAGGGTTCAACGGCAGAAACCTTGGCAGGAAAAAGGAAGCATTCTAACAAGAAGGAAGTCAGAATATGTTGGTAATTAAATCTTACAAAGGCAATGCTTGTTATACTCGCTGGAATTGGAGTCAAAGTATCATTATATTGACAGTTGTCAGTATAATGTCCTGCATATTTTGATCTGGTAGTCAACGTGTGTCTTTAACATTTTCAACAGTTCCTTCGAGCACTTAATTTCTCCGCGTTTCTTGCTGTTATTGGTTTTATTAATTAGCTTTTGGCTCCTATTAATTTCTCATTTTATTAAAATGTTTCTTTATGTTTAGTAGTAATTATATTATAAAAGTTCTTGTCACTCTTATAAATCAGTATTTGCTGTGTTAAAGATCATTTGATGTGCTGATATGGCGATATTGGTTACGCTGATGGATAAATATTTGTTGTACTAATATATCAATACTGGTTATGCTGATAGATCAATATTTGTTGTACTAACATATCAATACTGGTTATGCTGATAGATCAATATTTGTTGTACTAACATACCAATACAGGTTATGCTGATAGATCAATATTTGTTGTACTAACATAAATCAATACTGGTTATCCTGATAGATCAATATTTGGTGTACTAACATATCAATACTGGTTATGCTGATAGATCAATATTTGTTGTACTAACATATCAATACTGGTTATGCTGATAGATCAATATTTGGTGTACTAACATATCAATACTGGTTATGCTGATAGATCAATATTTGGTGTACTAACATATCAATACTGGTTGTGCTGATAGATCAATATTTGGTGTACTAACATATCAATAATGGTTATGCTGATAGATCAATATTTGTTGTACTAACATATCAATACTGGTTATGCTGATAGATCAATATTTGGTGTACTAACATATCAATACTGGTTATGCTGATATATCAATATTTATTGTACTAACATATCAATACTGGTTATGCTGATGGATCAATATTTGTTGTACTAACATATCAATACTGGTTATGCTGATAGATTAATATTTGTTGTACTAACATATCAATACTGGTTATGCTGATGGATCAATATTTGTTGTACTAACATATCAATACTGGTTATGCTGATAGATCAATATTTGTTGTACTAACATAAATCAATACTGGTTATCCTGATAGATCAATATTTGTTGTACTAACATATCAATACTGGTTATGCTGATAGATCAATATTTGTTGTAGTAACATATCAATACTGGTTATGCTGATAGATCAATATTTGGTGTACTAACACATCAATACTGGTTATGCTGATAGATCAATATTTGGTGTACTAACATATCAATACTGGTTGTGCTGATAGATCAATATTTGGTGTACTAACATATCAATACTGGTTATGCTGATAGATCAATATTTGTTGTACTAACATATCAATACTGGTTATGCTGATAGATCAATATTTGGTGTACTAACATATCAATACTGGTTATGCTGATAGATCAATATTTGTTGTACTAACATATCAATACTGGTTATGCTGATAGATCAATATTTGGTGTACTAACATATCAATACTGGTTATGCTGATAGATCAATATTTGGTGTACTAACATATCAATACTGGTTATGCTGATATATCAATATTTATTGTACTAACATATCAATACTGGTTATGCTGATAGATCAATATTTGTTGTACTAACATATCAATACTGGTTATGCTGATAGATTAATATTTGTTGTACTAACATATCAATACTGGTTATGCTGATGGATCAATATTTGTTGTACTAACATATCAATACTGGTTATGCTGATAGATCAATATTTGTTGTACTAACATATCAATACTGGTTATGCTGATAGATCAATATTTGTTGTATTAGCAGATCAATATCTGTTGCATTAAGAGATAAATATTGTTATGCTGATAGATCAATATCTTAAGCTTATAGATCAATATGTTTTATGCAAATGTTACTATTTGTTATTCTTATCGATTACAATCTGATATGGTAATTGATCAATATTTGTTATGCTTTATATCACTACTTGTTATGCCGCAAGATTAATATTTCGCAAATTAATAGATTGACAAATGTTTCCTTAAGAAATCAATGTTTATTATGCTGATATATCAGTATCTGTTATGCTAATAGATTAATATTTCTTATTCATTTCGACCAATATCTGGTGAATGTGGTATATTTAATGTACTATTCCTGGCAATCACCTTTAAAAAGCAATATTTGATAGTCAACCATGAAATGCTATAACATTTTCAGATATCAAACCCGTACTGATCTAACATCGGTGCTAGCAATCAGTTTTCCTGTATAAAAAAAATACTTGATCGGCTGCAATAGCTTTATATGTTTTGATTCTTAGTTTGGTTCTTACGTTGCAAGACCATATAAATTTCAGTTTCGAGACCTATTTAAGAACGAGAAGCAGTCTTATAAGCAGAGAAAGCACGAGTACAAGTAGTTTCGATTACACACTACGTCTACAGAGATTAAACATTGAATTTTTGGTGTTGCTACTCGACTGTTTTGTCACAGTACCATCGTGGATCAAATTATGCGAGATATCTTTCATAAACATTACGGCATCATGTAAAAACAGTGTTTATTGCCAAGTGAACGTCTTACGATATTTGTTCTATTTCAACAGAGTTGGTGTACGAAAAATCGTT